>PVKS010014508.1:0-48183 GCA_004027875.1 Aplodontia rufa | reverse complement strand
GGTTTTGTACGTGGTGCTGGGTTTTAACTCACATACTCGCACATGCCAGGCAAGCGCTATAACCGCTGAGCCACCGCTCCACCCCCAACAACAAAAAAATTTCTGAAAAAAAAGAACTCAGAGGATGGGGGCTGGAGCGGTGGCTTGGTGGTTATGGCGCGTGCCTAGCATGTGGGAGTACACGGGTTCAAATCCCAGCACCCACATACACAACTGTCAGAGCAACAACAGCCATGTGAAAAACTAAATAAAAATTGATTCTCTCTCTCTCTCTCTCACTGTCCTTCTCTCTTTAAAAAGAAATCAGAGGGTGAAAATTCTCCTTGGAAGGCAAGGTAATGAGAGATTCAACATTCATCCTACAATCAATTTGTACCAGATATTTTTTCATAAATAGAAAAAATTCTCTAAAAAGCATTAGACCTTAGAAGGAAATGATAAGCTATTGGTAAGAGTTTTATTTCACTGTACTTTTTATTTTTCTTTATATGTTAGATAAGTAGCAGGAAATATTTTTGGTAACTTGTGAATCAATGCTTTTATGTTTGAAAATTTAAAATAAGAGGCTGTGAGTTCCTTACTTGTTTATTCCATGAATAACCTTAATCATTTTGTGCTTCACAGATTAACAGCATCCTGGTTGCTAGTTGTGGGCTGAGGGGGACACACGCAGTTCTTCACACATTCTCTTCTCTCAAAAGGTTTATTTCAGAGACATACATTATAGTGATTCCTGGAACGACACACAGTGATTATGCTCATAAGAGAAGTCCACTCTATTTTCCCTTCAGAAAGACCAACAAAACGAGCAACTTTCAGAATATCAGTCAAGACACTATTTTTATGAACTTCATTCTCTGTAGATTTCAAAATGAATCTCCACCTTCATTTCAGTAAATTGTGTTGAGAGGAACAGGACCTAGAAACATCCATTCAATAATTTTTCCAATTTCCAAAATTACATAAGTAGGTTTTGTCTTCATTGGGATACATAGATATTCTCATTTGTTTTTTAACAATGTCTGATGGCATTTTATTTTCTTATGTGTAAAGAACACCATATTTATACTTGGTGCTTAAACAGTTTTATCATCATACAGATAAAGATGCATTTTGAAGGCTGTTTTTAAAATTTATCTTGGAACACTTAGAGTGCATCTTGCAATTGATCAAATTATTGCTATAGTGAGCTGGAAAGGGTTAGTGGTGAAATTTCAAGCCATAACGAAGGAAGAAAAGCCTGCATTTCAAGGAAAGTGCATTGCATCTACTCCGGCTATTGGTCTTTTGGGGCATGTAAATAGAAAACCATGAAAGTAATGTTTTCTACTTAGAAAAACTGGGTTTCCCACTTGAATATCTCACCATGGGTTGTAAGATATCATCTTTCCAGAAATAGGTTTTAAATTCAAGTGATGATGGGGCAAACGGTTTTATGAACAATCTTTCAGGTAAAATACATTTTATGCCTTCGTCTAAAAATAGCCCAGAGCTACAGTCTATGAAAACTGGTTTAACTGAAAATCAGAGGAGCCAGAACCCAGCACCCTTGATCAGTCATTAATAGGTGTTAACCTTCTATAGTATTCTGGGAGATTCTTCTACATTATACCTTATAATTATACATTATAAGATATCTTATGATCTTTCCCTTTCCTCCAATCACCCCACGTAAGTAGATTTTATGCTCATATAGTCAATTAAAAACGTGTATTTACTATCACACTCTATTCAGTAAATATATGCAATTAAAATAATTATTAAAAAATATTCGAGAAGGAAAAAAATTCTTTGCATGTCCTAAATACGATAACGTACTCAGCAATGAAATGATCTCTTATCCCTAGGCTCATGTTGTTTTTCTTCATCAATACATCAGAAGAGATCAATATAAGGGTTTAGTTATTTGCTGATAAAATAATAGAAATCAACTCTTTCCTCCCACAACTCAACCTATACTGAAAACGGACACCAGCCCTGTCTAATTCCCCTTGTCTCTCCTCTAAGGTAACTCTTCCCTCTGTTATTAATCCAACTCTTTTTCATCTCCTAGGTGACTTTATCCATCCCATTTCTGCCCTCTAACTTCCACATTTGCAGAAATGCACAGAAATAGTACAAGAAAATCCCATGTATTTTTTCCCAAAGCAGGTTTTTCTTAAAATTTATTTTTTATTAAGGAGTTGAGTGGTTGTACAATCATAAATGTATATAAAGTAACAATATGGTGTGCATTTGATCCTAAACCATAGTTACCTCCACATCACCCACACCCCAGTCTCTTGATTCTTCTGTATTTTGCCCCATAAGAGATATAAATGTCCATATATGTGTGTGTGTATGTATATACATGCATATATATCATTGTAAATTTTCCAGAACTAAATGATTGGAGAAGTATGATTTGACTACTCAGGGGTTTGGGGGCGGGTAAAGAGTATGCTACATTGTTGATCATTTCCCTAAATCCTTCCCTACCTTCCCTCCTTCTCCTGACTTCCCCCAGCTTCTGCCCTCCTTCCTCCCCCAACTGGATGTCTATGGTTCCCCTAGATTGTGTGTTTTATGCCTTTGGGTCTAATACATGAGTTTGACTGCCTTTCACCCAAGCCTGAGTTGTGCTCTAGTCTCCACAAATGAGAGAAAATATTTGGCCCTTGACCCTGGATTTGGCTCAGCATGATTTCTTTCATTGCCAGCATTTTGTCTCAAAGGCTGCAATATCATTGTTTCTAATAGTGGAGTAATATATATATATATATATATATATATATATATATATATATATATATATATATATATATATATATATCTCAGAGATTTTGGATCCATTCACCCAGTGAGGGGCATCTGGGTTGATTCCATAATTTAGCTATTTTAAGTGGAGCTGCTTATGAACATTGATTTTGCTATGTCGATATAATGTGCTGATTCTAACTCCTCTGGGAAAATACCCAGAAGAGGGATAGCTGGTTCCTACAGTGGATTGAACCTTAATTTTTTGAGGAGTCTCCACACTGCTTTCCAGAGCGACTGTACCAGTCTGCAGTTCCACCAACAGTGTGCTAGTGTTCCTATCTCCCTACGCCCCCCCCAGAATATGCTGTTTGTATTCTTCATTTTTGCTAGTGACTGGAGTGAAGTGAAATCTTGATGTAGTTTTGATTTGCATTTCTCTGATTACTAGTGATTTAGAACACTTTCTCTTGTATTCATTGTGTTGCTCAACTTCCTCTGTTGAAAAATTTCTGTTCAGCTCTCTGGCCCATTTATTGACTGGATTATTCGTGCTTTTGATATTAAGTTTTTTGAGTTCTTTGTAAATTTTGGATATTAGTCACCTGTTAGAGGAATCAAAGTCCATGATTATCTCCCATTCCGTGGATTCTCTCTTGGCAGTTTTAATCAATTCCTTGGTTGACCAAAAGATTTTTAATTTAATCACATCCCACTCATTAATTCTTGATTTTAATTCTTTGTCTCTGGTAGTCGTGTTGAGGAAATCATTGCCAACTCCCATATGCTGGAATATTGGTCCTAATTTTTCTTCAGTTATATGGTAACTGATTTAATTCCTAGTTCCTTGATCCATTTTGATTTGATTTTTGTGCAAGATCTAATTTCAACTTCCTGCACATAGTTGCCCAGTTTGTCCAACATCATTTGTTGAATAGGCTATTTGTCCTCCATGTTATATTTTGACCCCATTTGCCAAAAATCAGATGTTTAAAGATTTGTGGGTTTGTCTCAGAGTCTTATATTCTATTTCTTTGGTCTTCATTCCTATTTTGATACCAGTACCATGCTGTTTTTGTTCCTAGAGCTTTATAATATAATTTTAACTCTGATATTGTGAACCAACCTGTTTTGTCTTTCTTGATTATAACATTTTGGCTATTCTGTGTTTCTTGTTTCAAATGAATTTGAGAATTGCTTTTTCTATGTAGAAAATGAAATTGGTATTTTGGGGATTGCATGAACTGCAGACTGGTATAGCCACTCTGGAAAGCATTATGGGGAATCCTCCAACTATTAGAATTGGATCCTCTGTATGAACCAGCTACCCCTCTTCTGAGTATTTTCCCAGAGAAGTTAGAATCAGCACATCACAGTGACACAGCAAAATCAATGTTCATAACTGCTTGATTTACAATAGCTAAATTATGGAATCAACCCAGATGCCCCTCACTGGATGAATGGATTCAAAATCTCTGACACACACACACACACACACACACACACACACACACACACACTGGAGTTTTACTAAGCTATTAGAAACAATGATGTTGTGGCCTTTGAGACTAAATTGCTGGCAATGGAAGTAATCATGCTAAGCAAAGTTAGCCAAATCCAGAAAGTCAAGGGTTGAATGTTTTCCCCTCATATGTGGAAGCTAGGTCTAACTCAGGCTTAGGTAAAAGATAGTCAAACCCCGTACTAGACCCACCAAAGCTATAACAATACATAATCTGGGGGAGTCATAGACATGTATGTGTGTGTGTGGGTAGAGGATGGAGAGGTGTGGGATGGTAGAGGAAGGGAAGATAGGGAGGGTGCTAAGGAGACAATTAACAATGTAGCACAATCTTTATGCCTTGGAGAAGTCAGATGATATTTATACAGTTATTTAATTCTGGAAAATTCACAGTCTTATACATGGATGGATATGGACATTTACATTTGCTTATATGGGCATAATATAGAAGAATCAAGAGATTAGCACGTGGGCAATGTGGGGTAAATATGGTTTAGGATTAAATACATATCTTGCTGTTACTTTATACACATTTATGATTGTGCAACTACTCAAATCCTTAATTAAAAATTTTTAAAAAAGAATGCTTTCATGCTTTCCCAAAGGTTTAGATATGTTATGTCTATATTCTCATTCTCATCCAAGAATTTTTTTGTAACAGAGAGAGGGACAGCAAGAGAGAGAGAGAGAGAGAGAGAGAGAGAATGAATTAACTTTTTATTTAGTTTCTCATGTAGGTTTCAATTCTCCAACATTTCTCTGTGTTTGTAGTGCTGGGGTTTGAACTTATGTGCTCGATCACGCCAGGCAGGCATCATAACTGCTGAGCCACTGCTCCAGCCCTTCCAAAATTTTTTTGATTTTTTGCTCTCATATCTTCTTGGATCCATTCTTCATTTAATAGGTTATTATTCAATCTCCATGTATGTGTGTGTTTTCTGCTATGATTTTTTTGCTGTTAATTGCTAGGGCCATGGCATCATATTCTGATTGGATACATTGAATGATATCTTTTCTATTATATTGGCTTAGATTTCCCTTGTGAACTGGAATATTTTCTATTTTGTTGAAGGATCCATGCACTGCTGAGAAGAAGGTCTGTTCAGCAAATTTGGGGCAGAATATTCTACAGATGTCTGTTAAGTCCACTTGATTTATGGAGTTGTTTAGGCTCAAATCTCTTTATTGTTTTTGTTTTTGTTTTTGTTTTTTTGCTTTGACAATCTGTCTATTGGCGATGGAAAAGTATTAAAGTCTCCCAATATTATTGTGTTGAAGTCCACAAGTGGTTTTATGTCATGGGGTAATTTATTCTCATAGTTGGGAGCATTGGTGTTTGGAGAGTATATATTTACTATGGTTATATCTCCCTGTTGTCTTTTCCCCTTTACTAGGAGGTAGTGGCCTTCTTTATTGCTTCTGATTAATTTAGGTTTGAAATCTACTTTGTCTGATGTAAGTATTTAACCTCCAGCTTGCTTTCTTGGGACATACGTCTTGTAGATTTTTTTCCATTCTTTCACCCTCAGTCTGAGGATGTCATTGCCTGTAATGTGGGTCTCCTGTAAGTGGCATATTGTTGGATTTTGTTTTTTGATCTAATCTGCTAATCCGTGTATTTTGATTGGTGCTTTGAGACCTTTCACATTCAGTGTTATAATAGTTATGTGGTTGTGGTTCATAGTCATCATGTTTTTTAAATTTTTTTTTTTGAACAACCATACAAGTTTTTAGCAAAATAATATAAAATGTGTATAGATTCTGGATATTACAATTACCCCCCGGAGTGCCCCTCCAATTACCCACCCTTATCCCTCCCTTCCCCTTCCCACAATGTCTCTAAAAAAGGATTGTGTTGTATAGAATTACATCTTATCTGGATTTAACACATGATACTAGACCAACTTTCTCACTGGCCAGGGTCTAGTCCCAACCTCCACAGATGAGTGTAGACAGTCGACCATTAGTTCTCTGGGTTAAGCTGATTTTACTCAGCATAATTTCTTCCATAGCCATCCATTTACCTTCAAAGGTTGCAATATCATTGTTTCTAATTGCTGTGTAAAATTCCATGGTGTAAATGTACCACAATTTTTGGATCCATTCATCCAGTGAGGGACATCTGGGTTGTTTCCATAGTCTAGCAATAGTAAATTGAGCTGCTATGAACATAGATATTGCTGTGTCACTATAATGTGCTGATTCTAAATCCCCTGGAAAGATTCCCAGGAGTGTAATAGCAGGATCATATGGTGGGCTTATCCATAGTTTTTTGAGGATTCTCCACACTGCTTTCCAGAGGAGCTGTACCAGTCTGCAGCTCCACCAACAGTGTGTTAGTGTGCCTATCTCTCCACAGCCCCTCCAGCACCTATTATTGTTTATTTTCTTCATCTTTGCCATTCTGACTGGCCTAAGGTGATATCTTAATGTGGCTTTCATTTGCATTTCTCTGATTACTAGAGATTTAGAGCACGTTCTCATGAATTCATTGGCTTGATCAATGTCCTCTGGTGAGAAGTTTCTATTTAGCTCTTTGGCCCATTTATTAATTGGGCTGTTAGTGTTTTTGTAGTTGAGATTTTTGAGGATTTTGTAGATTCTGGATATGAAACCCTTGTCATAGGAATCATAGCCCATGATTCTCTCCATTTCCGTAGGAAACCTCTTGACTCTTTTGATTGTTTCCTTGGCAGTACAAAAGCTTTTTAGCTTTATGGCATCCCATTCACTGATTTTTGACTTTACTTCCTTCACTTTTGAAGACATGTTGAGAAAGTCTTTGCCTACTCCCGAATGCTGAAGTGTTGGACCTAATTTGTCTTCTATCAGTTGCAAGGTAGCTGGTTTAATATCTAACTCCTTGATCCATTTTGATTTGATTCTTGTGCAAGGAGAAAGATATGAGTCTAATTTCAACTTTCTGCAGGTGGATGACCAGTTTGTCCAGCACCATTTGTTGAAGAGGCTGTCACTTCTCCATGTAATATTTTGTCCCCCTTTGTCAAAAATCAGATGTTTAAATATTTGAGGGTTTGTTTTGGGGTCTTCTATTTTTATTAGTGAGGTTTATGCTTTCTTCATTGTCTTTTATAGCATGCACTTTTATTGAATTGCCTCGTTTGTGGATTTTGAGGAATGTTTTCTTGTTCTTCCCTCTGGAGTTTATCTTTGAGAATTCTTTGTAACGCTGGTTTTCTGTTTGTTAATGCTGCCAGTTTGATCTTACTGTGAAATGTTCTTATTTCTCTATCGAAGTTGAAGCTGAGTTTTGCTGAGTATAATATTCTTGGTTGCATGTTGTGGTCATTCAGACATTGAACGATTTCTTTCCAGGATCGTTTTGCTTCTAGAGTTTGAGCTAAAAAGTCACATGTGATCCTCATTGGTTTGCCTCTGAATGTGATTTGGCATTTCTCTCTTGCAGATTTTAATATAATTTCTTTGACTTCCCTGTTACACATTTTGAATATGATATGTCTTGGTGAACTGTCTTTTGATTAGGCCTATTGGGTGTCCTATATACTTTCTGGATAAGCATACTTGATTCTATTTTAATATGGGAAAATTTTTCTTTAACTATTTCATTGAGAATTTTCTTTATGTCTTTTGTTTGCATTTCAATTACTCTTATATGGTTTTTTCTGATTTTATCCCAGACATTCTGAAAATTCTACTCATGCTCTATGAGATTTTTTTCCTTTTTTGTTATCCATGAGCTCAAGCTTACTCAGCCTATCCTCATTGTTATATGTTCTTTCTTCAAGACCTGAGGTTCTGTTTTCCATAGAAGTTAGTCTATTATTAAATTTTTCCATTGCTTCTCAAATGTGGTTGACTGAAAATTTCAGCTCTGTTACTTCCTTTTTCAGTATGTTAATAGTTTTTCATCTTTTGAGTTTTCTCAGTTTCTTCATTACATTATCTTTTAGTTCATTGTTCCTTTTAATAATTGGATCATTGATAGTTTTTTCAAGGTTTTTCTTCCTGCTCTCTATCTGTGGGCTCCTCATTAGGGGAGTTGTGGGTATGAGGCAAACCTATTCTTGGTTGAATTTTTATTCTTGAAGAGCTTCTTCTGGATCTCTGAATTTAGATTCCCTTCTTCCAGAAAGTGGCTTTTGCCTGGAGACTCATTTTGCCCCACCTTTTATATCTAGGCTCAATATTTCTGATCTGAAACCCAGGTTATCCTGGGCTCCTGCTGAACTAGGACAAGAAGAATCCTGGACTGGCATGTGGTGGACGGGGACTGCTCCAGGTGGCGATCCTCATCTGGTCTGTCCTCAGTGTATGGTGGGCCCTGGACCAGAAGATGACTGGGGGCTGCCCATATGCTGGGAGGGGGCTGCTCCAGATCAGATTTAATGATTGTTTATATGTTGTCCATCTGCTTTAGCATTCTCTCACTCTCTACCATCCATAAGGAATTTTTTTCAGATATACTGAGAGAGATACCTTACAATCTAAATATATAGGGCTTATTTTGGAAGAACAAAGGCATTCTCTTTCACAACCACTGTACAATGATCAAAACCTCAAAGTTTAATGTTGATATGATTCTATTATTTAGTTCATGGTTCATATTCAAATTCCATCAAATTTTCTATTAATGCTATCTTTATAGTTATTTTTTCCTGTTTTAGGATCCAATCTGAGATGTCTCCTGGATTTAGTTGTCACATCTCTGTGGTCTCCTTAATCTGGGATAGTTCCTCTCCCTTATGTCTTTCTTGACCTTGACCATTTTATAGAATAAATGCCAATTATATTTTTAAAATGTTATTTAATTTGAGTTCATGTGGAGTTTGTTCATAACTTAAATTCATGTTTTTCATTTTTGGCAGGGGCAGCAGATATAATATTGTGCCTTCAATCAGGAGTACTTAAAGCTGGTGTTTGTTATTATAATATTACCACAGTTAATGTGGTATCTGCCATCTTTCTCTACTGTAAAGTTATTTTCCCTTTTGTAATTAATAAGATATTTGTGAGGGCAGAAGTTGACACTGCTGTTTTCTTATGCATTTCATGATGAAAGAATAGAGGTCCCCAACACTGTCCTGCTCCACGAAGAACCAAACTCAGTGTGAGTGCTGGTGGGAGAACAGTGGGAATCTGACTTTGTGAGGTTCAGAGACCTGAGAAAACAGCACCGTAAGACAAAATATCCCAGCATCTACCACCTCAGTTTTGCAGCTGGGAGGTGCAGTGGTCCTCCTTTTTCAGGGATAATGGTGAAAGAGAAACCCAGAAGACTCTGTCCTCAGGGATGCCAGTAATCCTAGCAATGTGAAAGCAATCCTCGCAGACTTGTGGCCATTAGATAAGCATCCTGAAATCTGCACAGTAGCCTTACCTTCGCAAAGGATCCCTCATTGCATCCTAGTGAATGCTTGGGGTGCTATAGCTATAAGCCATCTTGATAAGGGAGCCAGTGTCTGAATTTGAACTACTTTATGGATAAGAAATCCATATTCCTATTTCTCGGACCCCACAGACATTTTACCATGCGAACTCAGTGGGTAGCTGCCTCATGAACCCAACCTGGTCCAGCAGAGTGGCTTTGACTCAAACTCTCTGAGTGCCCTGCTCTGCAGGTGAAAGGGATTGCCATATGGAGGGGAGGAGAGACACTGTCCCTAAGAACTGGGATATCACAGAACTTTCCATCTCAGACCAGAGGCATGGCTATCCATTTTGCCAATGTCAGAGCTAGTTAGAATGGCTGTTGTTAAAAAAAATAATAATAACAGATGTTGGCAAAGATGTGGAGAAAAAAGAACTCTTATGCACTGTGAAAATATAACTTAGTCCAACCCATAAGGAAAACAGTAATGAGGTGCCTCAGAGATCTAAAAATAGAACTACCATATGATTCAGCTATCCCACTTCTGCATATAGATCCAAATGAAATGAAATACCTATGCTGAAGACAGACCTGCAGTCACAAGTCCATTGCAGCAGTATTCACAAGTCAAGGCACAAAATCAGCCCAGGTGCCCACCAGCAGGTGGATGGATAAAGAAAGCATGATATATACATGTGTGTGTGTGTAACATGATATATATGTGTATATATACATATATATACATCTAACATGATATGTATGTATATATACACACATATATACATTTATCTATATATATATATATATGCATACACACACAAAATGGGATGCTATTCAGCCATAAACAACAGTAAAATCATGTTATTTGTAGCAATGTGGATGGAATGGGAGGACATTATATTACATTAATTGAAATAAGCCAGACTCAAAGAAGCTTTTCTCTTAAATATGACAACTAAGAAAAGTCAAAATGAAAGTAGAATAATGACTGCTAGCGATTGGGAAGTGGGGGTAAGGAAAGGGTGGTAAAAGGCCGTTGGATGTTAAGCATGAAGATACCATACTGAACCCCATTAACATGTACAATTAACATGTGTTAATAAATTTTTTAAAAAAATTCTATTCTTCATCAAACTTTCACTAATTTTAGCACCTGTTGACTATTTTCTATCTCCGTCATCACATCCACATTTATTAGTTGACATTGTCCTGTGAAGAAGAGCATTCTATTCTCTGCCTCCATTGCATGAATGAATGAATGAATGAATGATTGCCGCAGACTCACGGGCATTATTTTTTCAGATGGGTTATGAGATTCTGTTGAGATTTGTCTAACTGCTCAATATTTGGATCCTGAGAGTCTCTCACCTGGATCTTCAACTTCCTTCTCTCCTGGCTGCTTTCCCCCAGCGTTTAGACATCCTTATCGCTGCTTTCTTCATCCAGCCCTTTATTTGCTGATTTTATCTTCTTTCCACTCACAGCGCTACTCCTTGAGAGTCTACAGTAGCTCTTTCCATTTCCTCCTCTCCCACTCACTCTTTGCCCAGCTGTAGTCTGTCGTCAGCCCTCTGTATTGACAGGTTCTACGTCTGCAGATTTAACCAACCACGGATTGAACATATTGAGGGAAAAAAACCAATTTGCCTTTGCAGGGAACATGTACAGTGTTCTCCTCATCTTAGTCCCTAAATGACACCATGACAACTACTTACAGAGCATTTACATTGCCTTCGGTATTAGTAGTCGTCTAGAAATGCTGTAAAACTGCAGAAGGCTGTGCATCGTTAATATGCAAACAGCACGTCATTTTTATGTAAGGAACTTGTGTCCTTGGCTTTTGATATCTGCAGGGAGCCCTGGAACCAATCCCCCGATCAACAAGAGTGATTGTATTTTACATTGATATCACTCCACCCAGACTGGCTCAATAAAGCCAAGAAATGACCTCTCTGTCTCTAAGTTGAGTGAATTTTCAATCATTTATTTTTTTTTAAGAGAGAAGGACAGTGAGAGAAAGAGAGAATCAATTTTCATTGAGTTTTTCACATGGCTTTCATTGCTCTGACACTTAGTTGTGTACGTGGGTGCTGGGGTTTGAACCCATGTATTCGCACATGCCAGGCAAGCGCTGTAACCGCTGGGCCACTGCTCCAGCCCAATCATTTCTTTTTGAAAACCACTCCTCCCCTCTCTCTCTTTTTCTTTTAACCTCTTCATTGTAAAATAAAAACAGATGCAGGAAATCACAGAATATAAGAATAGCTCACATGGTGAATAGGTTGAACACATCACTCAGGCTAAAAATAGAACTGTGCCTGCCACTCCAGAGCCCTTCCAGCTCAAATAACCACCGCCCTCACTTTCCATTAACTGTTTCCTTGCATTCTTTATGGTTAATCACAGTCGGGAATGTTTCATACATATCCTGCCCCAGACCTAGAGCCAGCATTTTCTCATCGTCCTATGAATTCCTTTAAATAGTAAATAGTATTTCAAGATTAAAATTTGAGTACTGCAGATACAATTTGCTATTGGACTGGTCCGATGTATGTAATATGCATATGTATAAAATGTGAGACATAATTTTTGATGGCTAATAGAGAAATGGCAGTGGCCATGGGAAGTGGGTGACATACCTGGGCCTAGAACTTGGAGCAAGACAAGAGCATGTTTTCTCCCAATTTCCTTTTCTCATATCAGTATTGGTAAGTAGAATCTTGTCTATTTCTGGCAGTAATCTCTGAATTTTAAATGCTTTTAGAAGATAGAATTACCCTGAGTTAACTGAGTTTGATTCGTCACTACCTCTTTTGGAATAAGTCACCTGACAGTCACAAATTGGGGGCTGTTTCTTCCACGCCGTCCTCCTGGGGGCAAATTCTCAACTCTTGCAGTTCTTCCTGCACACCTCCCTTGTTTGCTATTTCCTCTTCCTGTCCTCGTCTTCCACACTCCTGCCTCTGCTCTCCTGCCTCACACTCTTCAATGTGTATTTTTTAATCTTCTCTTAATACTTCTCCAAGGAACGTGCCTGCTCCTTTCCTATTTGAAAACACTCATGATGCCCAGCCCCTTTCCTCTTGTCCCCTGTGTCTCTTTCCGGTCAATTTTAACTTTCTCCCCTGCCTTCTAATGCAGGAAAGCCCTTGGTTGTTAAAATCTCCGTGGCGCTTGTGTTTCTCTCTTGACCACTTTAGAATCACTGGCAACCCTCTCGTGTGTTTTCTGTGCTTGAAGCTCTTGCCATCCTTGATTTCTCTGAAGGGACACTCACTGATATTATGCCTAACCACCACCCCTCGGTGTTCCTCCACCCTCTTAGGTCTGTGCACCAAGTAAGTTCTTCAAATTAGGGCTACATTTCCAATTTTACAATTGAAGGAAACACTGTGCTCATTTTCTTATATCTTTGTGAAGACTTGTATTCCAGTCTACTTTATTTACTGGTCTGTTTTCTAAACATTGTTTTCAACCTTTTTTTTTTTTTTTTTTTGGATTAACAAGACTGGGGATCAAACCCAGGGTCTCACACATGCTAGGCAAGCACTCTACCACTAAGCTACATCCCCAGGCTCCAACCTTTCTTAAACCAGTTCTCAAACTCATTTCAGCTTCTGTTCCCATTCTCCCCCAACTCTCCCACTATTTTTTTTTTTTTTAGTGCTGCTGGGTATCTAACCTAGGACATTGCACGTGCTCAGCCCTTGTGCTAAAAATGAGCTGCACCCCCACTTCATCTGCTGTTCTCAAATTGGCCCTCTGGTACTTTCTGGTGAATTCCAATGAGTTCTGGTCCTTTGAACCTATACCAGAATTCCTTTTAGAGTATATCCCCGTGACCTAAACTAGACACTGGGTGCCAGGATCCTGTTACTGCTGGCATCGTGGGTTGAAACAGACTCTGCATCCAGTCATCTAGTCTGGGCTGCCTGCAATTGGAAGATGGCCTGAGATTGGGGTGGAAGGGGTGTGTGTGCGGGGGAGAGTGATCATGATTTGATCTCTGCCTGGAACATGCTTGCTGGCAGGACTGGCAGTGCTGCTGCTGCCTGGCAAGGAGGCTCTGCCCAGTTTGCACTTGCTGTGTCAGGAGGGCCCGCTGGGCACATTGCTGCTCTCTGCTGCTCTAGCAAGGAAAACCAGAGGGATTGACTCTATTTCTCTTTACACCCACAGGGATCTGAGCCCAGGGGGGTATCAACCCCTTGCAAAGTGTTCTTTCTCTGGGAGTGATGTATTTTAATTATATACAAAAATTCATTTTTTTCTTTTTAATTGGTAAACATCTGCATTTCTGAATTACAATGTGATGTTTCAGTATATGTTTATAATGTGCAATGATGAATCAAGCTAATTGACACAAACATCATCTCATCTTTTTTTTTTCTTTTGCTGTACTGGGGATGAAACCCAGATCCTTGTGCATGCTAGGTAAGCACCGTACCAGTGAGCTATGCCCCCAGCCTTTACCGGTCATTTTTTTTGTGGTGAAAAAATAACGTCTGCTCTTTTAGCAGATTTGAAATGCACAATACAGTATCATTGTCAATAATCCACTTGTTGTGCAACAGATCTCAAGAACTTACTCCTCCTTGCTGAACCTGCACCCTATGCTCAAAATTGCCACTTTCCCTTTGCACCCCACTCCCCCAGCCTCCAGCCACCACCTTCTACTCTACCTCTATGAGTTTTAAGCTTCTGCATATAAGTGAGTTGTGTGGTATCTGTCTCTCTCTGTGAGTGACTTATTCAGTTAGTGCAATGTTTTATACACTCTTTCGTTTGTCACAAATAAAAGCCAGTTCCTCCCACCTTTTAAGGCCTAATAGGGTTTCATGGTGTGAGTATGATATATATGAATGCACATGGGATATATACACACATACATAAACATACACACATATGCACACATATATAAACATACATAAACACATACACATATGTAAATACACACATAAGGAAACACATACACATATGTAGACATACATGTACACATGAATGAAAGCACACATCATGTGTATATGTAGATGCACACACATAAATACATATATGCACATATGTAAACACACACAGATACATGTAAGCATGCACACATGTAAACACACAATAACAATACATGCATATGTAACCATGCATATATACATATGTGAACATGCATGCATGCACATGAATATTCAAACATATATATGTAAACACACACATGAACACACACATATGTAAATGTATACATTCATATGCAACCATGCATATATACACATATATGTAAACATGCACATACACACATACACAATGTAAACAAGCACATGTACACCTATGTAAACATGAATATATACACACATACACATATTTAAACATATATACACATATGTAAACATGCACACATATACACACATACATATTTATAGTCACGTTCATTTGATGCTGACCCCTGTGTTTGCTTGCACACCTTGGCTTTTGTGAATGATGCTGCTGTGAGCATGGGAGTGGGTTCCCTGATTTCAATGCATTTCTCAGGCAGATAACACATCAGGGCCAAGTTGACCCTTGCCCAGACTGAGATCTCTGGAGTGATAGGAAGTAGGCAGCTGGAAATCAATGAATCCCTCCCTTCCCTGGCCAACTCCAGTCCTCCAGGCAATAAAGAGAAGTCCACAAACCAATCAGAGACTTGGAGCCTGCGTTCCTGAAATAGGAAGCGGTGCTAAGCATGAAGAAAGCCAGTTGGATGCAGAAGCAAAGCACCCTGCGAGGCCAGCCAGGCATCCAGTGCCCGCTCTGGCCGCCTTCCCAGCCCACCACACACGGGTCCAGGGAACAACTGAGCAGGTGCTGGGCAGGAGGGTCACATGCAGCCCTCAGAGTCCATTCTCAGCCTGCCTGGCATTCAGGGTGGAGAAGAGAGAGCCTGTTCCTGCCCATTCACAGGGGTTCTAATCCCAGCTGGATCTTTCCATAGAGTCCCAGTCTTCTTTTCAGGGTATCAATGTCACTTCTACTGAACCCTAACGTATCTCAAATGCTACAATTAAAAACAGCATTCATGGGCTGGAACAGTGGCTCAGTGGTTTCGGTGCTTGCCTGGCAAGCACGAGGACCTGGGTTCAAACCCCAGCACCACATACACGACTAAGTGTTGGAGCAACTAAGGCCATGTGAAAAACTAAATAAAGTTGTTTCTCTCTTTCTCTGTCTCTCTCACTGTCCCTCTTTCTTTAAAAAAAAAAAAAAAACAGCATTCATCTTCCAGGACTGATTGACTGATTTCATTTTCTTTTGTTTTTTAAAAGAGGGACATCAGTGACAGAGTGGGAGAGAGAGAGAGAGGAGAGAGAGAGAGAGAGTCAGTTTTATTTAGTTTTTCATGCGGCCTTCGTTTCTCAGACACTTCATTGTGTATGTGGTGCTTGGGTTCGAACCCATGACCTTGAGCATGCCAGGCAAGTACCAGAACAGCCGAGCCACCACCCCAGCCTGCAGGACTGGTTTCTTGAGGCAGACATTCTCTTTTTGAGGCAGGGTCCCACTGTGTTCCCAAGGCTGGCTCTGTACTCAAGGGCTCCAGCAATCCTTCTACTTCAGCTTCTCGATGACTGGGGCTATGGGTGTATGCCACCAGACTCCACCAAAGCTGAGATTTAAATTTGTTTCCAAGTGTTCATCATGAAGATTCACTAGAACGAAGCAGAGGAGATGACTTATTGAACATCAGTTGGGGTGAGATCACTTGTAAATGGGACAAAGGAGAAAAGAACAACTCACCAGAATCCAGGGTATGGAGGACATTAGCCTGAGGGTGAGAGAAGGTGGCAAAGACAGCTAGGCTGAGGGCTAACAAGCCTTGGCATCCCACCTATCTTTTCTGCAATTACTTCTTTGCCTGGTTTTCATGGAACACCCCAGGATAAGCCTTAGCAGAGAACCAAGGCCACTACGCTAATGATTCAGCTTTATAGCAGTGCTGACCACAGAAAACTTAAAATGCACCCATGGCTCTGCCATCTATTTTAATCACCTTCACTAGACCGCTGCTTAACCATCCACATCTACTTGCCAGCTTCATCCATCTTAAAAGCACCTGCTATAGGCTGTGTCCCATTAACTGGGCAGAGGCTGAAGATCCAGGGTCGAGGGGTGGCTTGGATAATTGTGGTCAGGCAATTTGCCGACATGACAGCTTCAACTGTGCAGGGCTGACTTCACATAAACTCTTGTCTCCTGAATGTCCTCTGCCATCCACTTGATCCTACTCTGTATCAAGAGTACTTTTATTTTTTAAAGAGAGAGGGACAGTGAGAGAGAGAGAAAGAGATAATCAACTTTATTTAGTAGTTTTTCATGTGGCTTTTGTTGCTCTGAGACTTTGCTGTGTATGTAGTGCTAGGGTTCAAACTTGGGTCCTTGTGCATGCCAGGCAAGTGCCGTAACTGCTGAGCCACTGCTTCAGCCCCCTGAATTTTTTTTCAGGGAGAGAGAGAGATGGAGAGAGTGAGAGAAAGAGAAAGAGAGAATCAACTTTTTATTTTTCTTTCTGGGTTTTGTTTGTCCGACACTTCGTTGTGTACATGGTGCTGGGGATTGAACCTGGGTCCTAGCGCATGCCAGGCAAGCACTGTAACAGCTGAGCCACTGCTCCAGAGTTGAGTCACTTCTCTTCTCACTACCTTAGCTCACGTGCATGCCACTCAACTCCACTGGCTCTGTTTCTAACTCACCACACTGGCATGCTGCCATACTTAATAGGTTCCTGCCCAATGATACGATAGCTCCCTCCTCCCTCCCTCAAGTCTCTGCTTTCTTGGTTCTCCTATGTCTCCGAATGCTTTATCTCTCCATCCTGCAGGGGACTGTTTATCCATCACAGTTGCCTCAGCCCATCATTTCTGCATAATACGCTCCTTCTTATACACAGGTCTCATCTGTCCAGCACAGAATTTTCTCCTAAAAATCGCGCAAATCTAATGACCGAAGAAGCTCTTCTAGGA
This sequence comes from Aplodontia rufa, assembly GCA_004027875.1. Taxonomy (NCBI): domain Eukaryota; kingdom Metazoa; phylum Chordata; class Mammalia; order Rodentia; family Aplodontiidae; genus Aplodontia; species Aplodontia rufa. The sequence goes on along the minus strand of PVKS010014508.1, from coordinate 30,590 downwards.
ACTCTCTGCATTTCAGTTCATCTCAGCTGGCCCAAAGCTGACGTCATCTTTGTCTTCCTGTCTTTTCTCTGGGTTGATACTATCTCCCAGGTCAGCGAAATTAGAAGTATTCTTCCATTCCTCTTAATATCCCCCAGAAAATAAATCTCCAAACTCAGTCAATTCTCACTTTGTATTTTAAATCATTGCTTCCTCTCTCACCTTGTAATCTGTATCCTAGAACTGATACTTTTGTGGGGAATATTATTATCAGCCTCTAATTATTTTACCAGTCTTTTGTATTTTCCTTCTCAAATTCATCTTGCAAAAAACCAGTGTCGTAAATAATCCAAAGCATTAAACCAATTATGTCATTCAGTGCCTTAAAATCCTTCACTGAATTTCCAGGACCCAATGAGCAAATGCCAAGTTCCCTAGCATGTAATGGGTTCACCATGACCCTTCTTCTTCCTTCCCTCAAACTCCATCTTTTGTATTTTGTACTCTGGCAACACTGGATTCCCAGTAGCTCCTGCATGCATGGTCTACTTTTAACCTCGCTATCTTTGCTCATGCTGTTCCTCTACCCAGAGGGTCTCTCCCACCATGCATCCCATTTTGAGAAAGACTGCTAGTCGCACCTCCTTAGGAAGTCTTCACAGTTCTACCCTCCCTACTCTCCAAATCCACCCTGGGGATTACAGGACCTGTTACAATCCCAGAACATGCACACCCCTCCTTGCTAAATGTGTCCCCATGCATTGCAATGTCTACATTTCAGTCTCGCACTGGGCTTTGAGCTCCTTGATGTCAAGGCTAATGCCTTCACCTTTGCATGATCAAGGCCCAGCACAGTGCCCAAATAGGTGGGCACTCCACTCGGTGACTGTCAAAAGATTGATGGATGCTAAGAAGATCTTTGGTTCTTAGTTTCCTTTTGTAACTTAAAGCATAGGAAAGGGGAAAAATAGGAAAAAGAAATGAGAATACGTCATTTGCGATTATTACACCTATTTTAAAAGGTAATTGATTTCAGAGAAGCAACAACTTCTCAATGTGGAGTAGAAAAGAAGAGATTATATATATAGTAGGGGTTGGAAAGTGAGCAGGTGAAGGGTCAGGAAATGCACCAAGGAAGACATCGCAGTTCAGCAGGAATTTGACGAGCATGGCAGGTGGTGTGGCTAATAAAAATGAGCCTTGGAGCACCATGTAAACTGGATCCCTGTCTTGTGCAGGACAAAATAAACAGTATTGAAAATGTACTTAACATAAAAAGACTCAGTCCCTCTCCCAGCTTCTCATTCACGCAGGGTGGTGTGTGAGCTAATGAAGTATGAGGTTCTTACTCAGAGGTGGCACTTTGGAAAGGGAATCGCCATGCAGGGAGAGAGGAAAGTGGCAGGCAAGTGCCCAAGGAGGAGACTCACCCGCATGGCTGGCAGGATGCCCTTCCCCCTTCATTGCTGGGCAGGGGTGGAGTTCACTCAGGCCAAGCCCTGAAGCAACCCCTTGGCCTCTGGGGCAATGGCCAGTGTGCACTAGGAACACAACTACCCAGAGACCATTGGGGAGCCACCACTCACCCAGAGCACAAAACAGATTCTCTGCAGCTGTTAGGGCCCTTGCCTTGCCATGCATAAATCCTGAGACATCTGACTCCTTTTGGCTTAGTTTTGTCAATGAAGATATGTTTTAAAATCAAACATATTGGAGGCAAAGGGAAATTTCATGCCAGGCAAGAGGAACAGGAGAATCAGGAACTGAGCAGTGGAAGAGTGCAGGGAAGAAGTCTGACCTGTGGAGTGGATGCGATGGGAATTAAGTGCAATGGAGGGCACGGTGTGCTCTGTGGACTCTAGAACGTTCCTCCTAGGCTATGAGCACACATATGTGTGCATGTCTTCTGCAGACCTCTCTGAATTTCCTTGTACCATGTGGTAGATAGAAGGGTGATGGGCAGAGGGCCAGTATAGGGACCATTGCTGCATCCATACCACAATCAAGACAGGTGGGGACGATGCTACTATCAGAACTAAATAATCAATGGCATGAGTTGGGCCTTCACTGCCCTGGCACTGGCTGTGTGGTGCCAAGGTAGGGCCAAATGAAAACTTCAGCAGCTGAAGAGCTGAGAGGCTGTGGTTCTGCACACTGACACACAGCAGCTCTGATGGACATTTAACCAGAGAGGCTTGCAGTTGCCAACAGGTACCTAGAACAAAGTAATCACAGCCACAGAAGCAGGAAATGGTGACCCAGATGGGACAGAAAAGTCCCTCTCTGGACGGAGTGCAGTAAGAGCCCATAAGTGGTGTGAGCAGAGCTCCTGGGTTGGTAACAAGCTTGTACCCATATGAGGAGCATGAAATGCACCTCCAATGGAGTTGCACCAACACCCCAAACCTGGCCTCAGGTCTCAGACTTTGGGAATTATCCCTCTGGGCCTGGTGCTGCCAATGAAGTGCTGCTTCCAGATCCCAGAATCCTGGCCCCCATTTCCTGCTGCACTTCCTCCCTGTAATTTTGCTACTGTGGTCCCTGTCATCATGTTGCCCACCAGAACACCCCTGCAGACATATCTTTCTTGACCTGAAGTCTTGAACCAGGGCATGTGATGGGCCAAACACAGGCTGCAGCTTTTCTCTGACGTTACTCACTCCTCCTCCTGGCACTGGGTTAGAACTGTGGGGTTTTTTTTTAATTCCACAATGACAGCCAATAAAATAAGAAGGAAAGAAAAGGACACAGCTAGCATATGCCCTTCCCCATCTCTCCATCCTGCACTCCTGGCTTTTTTAAAAAATTGATTCTTTCTAGATACGGATATCAGAGAACATACTGTGACATAATTATATGAGCATGGAGTGTGACCTGCTCTAATTCAGTCCCCAGTATTTCCCCTCCCTTCTGCCATGTACACAGCAGCAGACTTAGGTCCTCCACCCCCAGATTTCCCTGTTTCTGTTAACATTCATCTCTTTCCCTCTTTTTGGTGGCATCTGGCTCTTTTCCTTCATGACAAGAAGCCCAGCCTTTACATCAGCCATGTCCTTCATATATTTTTATGATAATAACCTTAACTGCTCCATAGGAAGCATCAACTCTGCACCAATAATGAATCTTGCACGATTGTTATTCAATAATTTAGTGAAGGACATTCACAAACAAGCTCATCAAAAATTCAATAAATTACCTTGAAGAGAATTAGTATATTGATGGGCCGTGAATAAGGATTAGATCCCAGTACTATGTGACATAATGGCAGATGGCTTGGTGAAGCATCTGAAAACTGGAAAAATGTCAACAAAGAACTGTTTGTGAGTTTCACTATCTACAGTCAAGCCAGCAGAACTCACCAGGTGGTGCGCTGTACGGGAAACGTAACAAAGGTGAATTCCCTGGAGCCCAGGGTTTCCAGGAAGAACCAAAGTCACTGACTGGCTGCCTTTATTACCCGGTACGTGTGAGCCTGACAGTCGAGGAGAGAAAACATGACTTCCATCCATCACTGTTAGAAAAGCGAAACAACTAGTTTCATAGAATCAGTTAAAACACAGCAGTTATAAAGTCTCTGTATGTACTATAGCCATACATATTTTAAGAAATGTTCTTCATAGGTATAAGAATTATGTCACTGTATTTGGGTTTTTTAGGAACTATAAATATAGGAGCCAGAAGAAAGGCAAGGGATCAGGGGACGGGAGGAGGGAGGTAGAGGGGTGTGGTGGAGGGATACTGAACAAATTGCATTGCTGAATTGTGTGCATCTAGGAATATGTGACAGCTAATCCCATCATTGTGTAAAACTATAATGCACTAATAAAAATAAATTAAAAAAGCATTGTTGCCTGTCTTTTAAGATCATTGTTGCAAATAGTTTCCTTTGAGGATTTCCCTTGGGTTATTTAAAACTTTTGTGTTTGTTTTTTACCTTATCCCTGAGCTGTGAAATTAAAAGGAATGAAGGAAACTTGGATGCAAGGTAACTCAGCCTACTTTGGCAGTTCTCTGTCACCGGGATTGGTCAGGAAGGAAGTGGGGATGGGAAAAAAAAAAGATAAAAAGATAAAAAACACCAGCATAAGCCAGCTTGATGGCAGGGTTACCCCAGATTTAGCAAATTCCTAAAAAGGGAACTAGTTTTGCTTTACTTTCTTTCAAGATTGTCTTAAGAAGAATGAGATCATCTGAAAAAATGAAAGAGAAATTATAATTCTATGATTACTTGAAAATGAAATGACTTAGAAATGTTTAGCTGCCGTTAATAAGGATTGTAGAGAAATTTATTAACAATCAATTACTCTGGACACAAAACATAGTTCTCAAATAGCCAGAGAAGAGTAAATTAATTTTAGCTTCCATTTTAGTAAATTTAGTAGTGCAGAAGTTTGGACATATCAAAACTTTGAGGGGGCAGGGGCGAGGCGGGGGACAGAGGGATCTGGCAGGGGATCAACACTGTAGCTCACTCTTTACTTACCCACCTGAGGAAGCAAATAATACATACAGAAGGAATTTAGCCTTCGAATCAAGTCTAAAAATCTACCATCTTCACAGGGTTTTACCAGTCCACCTTCACTCCAAGGAGTTAAAATAAATGAAATCAGCATTCAAAGATTTTTTTTCTCAAGAAAATATGATGAGATTCCAAATGATTCTCATGACTATAATTTTCCCTGACTCTAATTTTTATGCACACTGATTCAAACTGTATTTCTGAAGTAGGCACAGGTGATTTGTGTGTCTAGACAAGGGCTTTCTAATGTATATTGAGTTAAAACTCCATGTTAAAGAATTTGCCTTTTTCCACATTTTATTATATTTTCATAATATAAAATAGGACATTTTTTTATTTTACTGTTTACCGAAAAATTTAAGCACACAGAAAAACTGAAAGAATTTTATCACAAACGTTGACTGTGCACCGAGATTCCACGGTTAACATTTCCCCATAGTCTTCTTGCCTCCTTTCTAACTTTCCAGAATATTGTCAACTCCATGGAACGTTCCTTTATATATTTCTGGGCCAATTCCTGGTCACTCTTCCCAAAGGCAAATACCTTAGGTTTTTATCCACCTTAGATTTAACACTTGTGTTTAAGTGCTTCTTAATGACTTCCTGAGTGTTTCTATCATTTTAAAGTAGCGAAGAATTTATATGATCTTTTTAATCTTGAAAGTGTGCTATCTAATGCTCTTTCTGCTTTCTACACAAAGAAATAGGGCTCATATTCCAAGAAGAGTCACCAGTGTTCAATTAGAACTCCACTTTGGAAGAGACTTGATCACTGGGACTCAGTTCTTCTTTTGCAAAGTGGACACGCACACACACACATGCACACTTGCACACATGTACACACTCACGCACATGCGCATGCATGCACACAATGCACACATGCACATACACGTGCACATGCATGCACATACACAGCTCACACGTGTATGTACATGCACACACACGTGCACACACATGCACACATCAACTCTGGGCTCATCTCAGGACTGTTTTGGAGGAAGAAAAGGAAGAATCAGGAAATGGTTAAGGCACCAACAGAATTATCCAAGAAACATACAATGGTAAGATATTCTTTTTATCTGTAGTAATCAGGAAAATTGAATTATCAAGGGCATGGTCAGATGCAGCCTGCAGATCTCCTTTTTCCTGCCTTCTTAACTAAACATTCCAAGTTTGATTTACTGGAAAATTTGGTAGAATTACCTAATTGGCTCTGTGTGTGATACTTCCACATTTTTCTTTTGAGGCACTTGAATTCTTGCACTCATAAAGCCTGTCAAAACACTGTTCTGAGTGGTGGTCTTTAATCCTAATAAGCGTATTTTCATCCCACTGTAATAATGCAAATCAATTTTATTTGTTTCATTTTTAGTATTTATCAAGGGAGGATTTAAGAATAAATAAGAGAACACTAAGTCCTTTCCCCTGTGTCCTAGTTGGAGGTCATGTTTAATTCTTGCCTCTAAACATTAATAAAAAGCATAGACAGCTGATCTTTGTGAACCAAAGTAATTCCAACTCTGCTAAATTATCCTGCTAAATTATGCACATGAAGCATTTCCAGCATTTATTTTTTTACTTTTAACTTGTCAATGGTCAGACTCTTAGAGGTTTTTTCCTATCTCTGCTATTATCAATAATGCGTTAATGAGCAGGAAAGTTCACTCTCTCTTCTGTAAATGCCTCTGACTTTAGAGATCTGCACTTTGGACATTCGAATTGCATCTCTGAAGAATGGTTATGTGGGGCAGTATCTGGGCAGGGAGCGGTGTGTGGTGAGGGGCGTGGGCTGCTCAGCCCTGATCCTCCCCACTGAGCACTCTGCGGGCCTCTACCTCGGTGCAGTTGCTCATTTGACCACCGGTAGGGAGAGACAAAGGCACGGTGCTCTGTAAATCAGAGCTGCTCGTGCTTCAGGGTGCCCAAGCATGTCCTGGGCACGGATCGGGTTAACAAGGCAGAGGTGGGACCCAAGACTGCATTTCTAACAAGCTCCCCGGGGAGGCACGCTGCTCTTCAAACCCACTTGGAGTAGCAAGGTCTAGTGGAGGATGGGGACGAGGTGTTCCCTCGCAGCTGCCTCCCACAAGGGCAATCATACCACAGCTGGGCAAGCTCAGCTGCCGGAGCAGCGATAGGTCAACATGTAATCAATTCCTTTCTTCTCGTTCCACTTGCCCTGGAACATTTCTTTCCCTCTCAGGCGAAATGACTCACTATTGAAAGGCTCCTGCTTGCTTGAATATCAAAGTAGGTAATCAAGGGTAATCATCAGCAAAGGGAAAAAAAATAGTGGAAAAACCCCAAATACCCTCACGCTTACCTTCCTCAGAGCACAGCAACCAGGGAACCTCTCCAAGGTGCCAATAAAACGTACCCCTTACCTTTACTGTTCCCCAACTGAATGTAAAGATTTTAATTAAATGAATGATGAGTTTTGATTAATAACCAGACCAGCACGGAAAACAATAAAGAATAAAGTGTAAAAAAAATCTACAATACCAACACTGAGATAGAACCACTGCTAATATGTTGGAAATAATATTTCTCTCTCTGCCCATTTGACTTGCAAGCCCCACCACACACTATATTTAATTCCATATAATTAAAATGCATTTTATATTGCATCCTAAATTGACTGTTTTATAAAAATAAGTTTTCCCATCAATAAGTCTTAATGAATAACATTACTTTAAGTGATGACTTAAAATGTCATAGCATTGGTAAAAGAGAAATACACTTTAAAAACTATAAAGGTATGCTATTAAACATTATTATATTAATTTTATATATTGTACATAATTAATTCAAGCAATACAGAAAACTGGAAAACACAGAGCAAAATATCAACCCCAATTTTAACTGTCTAAAGTGAAGAGTGCTGAAACACTTACATATATATACACACACACATATATATTTAGAATACCTAGGTAAAATAAATCAATTTTAATAAAAATAAAATTATGTCCTATATGCTATTTTAAGTAAGGTGTTTTAAATTTAATTATAGTGTACATCATGGAGAGAAAAAAAATTAAAGTCAATCTATAAAATTGTGTCCATACCTTTTCCAGGACCTGATGAGAAAGTTTTCTATGGGATCCTGGAGAAATGACCTCTTGTGTCTGTGCCTCAGGACTGTGGTCTGTAAAATGGGATTTAAAGAACCTGAACATTAACACTTAGAACATACCTGGGGTAGAGTGATTCACAAATGGCAGTTATTTTTATATTAGCACAATTATATAGATTTGTTTTAAAGAAAACTGGTTATGCAACATCAGAGGTGGGAGTCATATTTTTGGGTGAGGTCCATTTCTGAAAATATTTTGCAGCTTAATTTTGCTGTTCAAGGTGGAAAAAATTATCCTGCATTCTCTCCCTCCCTCCTACCTCCTTCCCATCTGCATCTCGACTTCTATTTTATTATGTTATTTAGTCAAGAGTATTCTCTAGAGCCAGCTTTCCTACAGTTGCTTAATCATGGTTGTACATTTGAATGATTTCAACACTCGATACTTATCATTTTAGCTCAGTGTCTCTTCTGAGATCTTACTTTGATTCATTTTTTGGTGGCATGGATTTTATTTTAGAGTTATTTTTTTTCTGTGAAGGCTCATGGGTGCTCTATCCTGATTGTTTCTTGATTAAGCATTTCTGTCTGCTAGTTTTTAAAAGCAATAATTTAGGCTATTATATCCTTTAGGAAGACTTTTCCTCAGATTTTATAATATTTTTATATTATCCCCCACAACTTAGTAGCAGCTATTTTTTCTCTTTTTAAATGAAATGCATTTCTTCTGGATGAGTAAAGACTTTTTCTCTTATTAAACCTAATGTTCAGTAACCTCTTTCTAACATATCTCCATGTAAATTTTTATTAAAACAAATTTCTGCAGAACACGAAATGTTCATGTCCTGTACAAATTTAGTTCTATTTACAGAACTTTTTTCCTATTATGTCTTTCTAAAAATTAATTTTAACTGCAGTCAGCTCTCTACCAAGACCACCATTGGACTGGAAGGACTCAGAGAGCTCCACACAGTTATGATGCAGTTTATTAGGCCAAAGACTATAGTGTAATATGAGCCAAGGGAAAGTCATGTAGGGCAGGATCCCAGGCACCAGCCCCATTTATTCTTTCCCAGTGGAGTTGTGCAGACAGGGCTTGCCTGTCCCAGCAACGAAGTGCTTTGTCATGCATGGGGTATAGCTGAACAGCAAAGCCCAACCATGCCCTGGAGTCCAGGGTGTCACTTGGGTGAGACACACCGGAATGACTGACTCACAAGACTGACTCTCATCTCCAGCCCCTCCAGAGGTTAACCTGACAGCTGCAGCCCAAAGCACCCACCGCAGATCACACTGTGATCTATCTGGTGTGGCCCTAGGTCCCAGGTACAAAACACACTGGTACCAAGAAGGACATTCCAAGAACTTAGAGGTCATCTCCCAGGTGCTGGTCAAGGGCCAAAATTTTCTTTGGGCAAAGTTAATCCTTTACTTCACAATGGAAAAATACATAAAACACAGAGAGATTAAGTAGATAGATAGGTGATAGATAAATAGGTTTTGGAACAGTAATAAAACAAACACCCATATACCCAGTACCTAGCACTCAGGTTAAGAAAGAATCAATCTATCATCAGTATTTTTTCCCAGGTATAGCACACACCTCTTAGGCCCTGCTCTGACTTTTGTGTTAAACTTTTCTTATTTTTCAAAGTAGTTTTTACCTATGCATGAACTCTCAATGTCTCTGTTACTGTCTCTTTTTCTATCTTATCTACCTGCCCTTAGTTTTGAAATTCTGAGAAGCAAGTACAAACCTAATTATTTTAGGAAGGGGCTACACTGAATTCCTGGGGTCACACAGTGGCTTTCAACTTCCCTTAGAATTAACAGCAGCTTCCCAAAATGGGACACCTGGCAGGGACAAGCTGTGGGACAGGAGCTGGGTATGTGACGAAAATGTAGTTGGAGAGATTGTTCTCTATTTTCTGCTTCTCGGCATCTGTAGCAGAGTCACGGATTACTCACCATCTATTCATGTGGTCTGCCACATTTCCTGGAACTCTGGCAGTTGAGTGGGGCTACACTTCTAGTTGTTGCCAATGCAGTGGGAGTGTGGGAGATGTATGCTCCTTCTGGGTGAAGATTGAAGAGCAGGTGCCAGGCCAACTCCCTTGTACCTGCCAGAGCATTTCTGGAAACAACACCAAAAATACAAACAATCCAATCAATAAATGGGCTATGGAACTAAACAGAAACTTTTCAACAGAGGAAGTTCACAAAGCCAATAAATATAGGAGAAAATGTTCTACATCACTAGCAATCAAAGAAATGCTAGAGATTCTACCTCACTCCAGTGAGAATGGCAAAAATGAAGAACACGAACAATGACAGATGCCAGAGGGGCTGTGGCGAGAAAGGAACACTAATACACTGTTGGTAGGACTACAAACATGTACAAACACTCTGGAAAGCAGTATGGAGAATCCTCAAAAAACTAGAGATGGAATCATCATATGACTCCTGGGTATTTTCCCAGAAGAGCTAGAATCGGAATACTATAGAGACACAGCTACATCAATGTTTGTAGCAGCTCAATTTTTAATAGCTAAACTATGGAACCAACCCAGATGCCCCTCAGTGGATGAATGGATTCAAAAACTGTGGTATATATATACATACAATGGAGTTCTACTCTGCTATTAGAACGATATCATGGCTTTTGCAGCTAAATGAATAGAAACGGAAAAAAATCATGCTCAGTGAAAGTCTCCAAACACAGAGACTTAAAGGCTGAATGTTTTCTCTCATATGCAGAACCTAGACTAAAACCTAAGATAGGGTGAAAGTTATATAAGTTTAATTAGAAAACCCACCAAAGTTGAATTTTCACATAACCTGAGGGAACCATAACTATGAAGGTGGAGGAAGAAGGGAGGAAGGGATGTAAAAGAGGGAGGAAAGAAAGGGGTTATCGATACAGCTTGGAACACTGGATTCCAATGAGAAGCCAAACTATACTGAGGCAGGCATATAAACTCAGAAATTTCAATAATTAATATTCGTGTATATGCTCATTTATATTGATAGCATGGGGGTGTTACAGAGGAGATATGAGATTAGGGAATGGATAAAGTAGAGGGGGTGATCCTGGACTAGGATCAGGCTTAACTTTGTCAATTCCTATGCTTGCATGAATATGGAGCAGTGATTCCCTCCAGTATATGAGACGATGTTGAACCAATAAAAATAAAAATGAATTACAATGCTTGTCACCCCGAGTGTCTAAGTGACTCTGTGAAGCAGGGTCTCCATCCCAAGCTACTGGATGTTCAGTATGAGAGTCAGAGGTCTTTGTGGTTTCTCCGAGAAGTACATCTCGTCTTGGCCTACTTTTAGTTGGCAGAGGAAGGTGACCCAAGTCCACTTATATGGTTTGGAATGAGAGTCTTAGGTAACCCAGCATGGGAGCACTGGAGCATGGATGGAGAGCAGGAATTTCTGCAGCACAAGACACATTAAATAATTAAAGACTCAGAATCTGGGGCTGGTGCACCCAGGCATTCCAGGTTGATTCTGGCTGCTGTAGGGATCTTGTGAAGAAAGCTTTCTGCATGTTCATGGTTTAAGCCACACTGATTCAGATGGGACTGTTGCTTTCTAATCTAGAGTATAGCAATCCTTCTGAGATTATCCTTTTCTTGGCAATTCCAAAGAATTTTCTCTCCTGCCTCTAAACACCCATTTCTGCATTCCAATGTCTTCCTCTTCCTCGGTTTATACACTCATTTCATAGGAGAACATCCTCAGTGACTTCTATCAAAGTGTGTAGGAGATTAATATTTTGAGACCTTCCTGCTAGAAATGTCTTTAATCTTACTGTGTTTGATTTATGGCTTAACTATAGAATTCAAGGTTAGAGATAGCTTCCTTCAGAATATTGAAATTATTGCTACATTTTCTTCTTTGCAAACAGCTCTCTCAGTTATCTTCTTGGTATTGACATTTCTTCCACTGTGCCCCGAATTCTAGAGGGAGCAGAGACTCCCATTCCCTGTATCCTTAGAGAATGCAGACGAAAGTTGTGCTGTCTCACTTCCTCCACTGCTGGTTTAGGATTGGACTGTTCTTGTGTTTGCCAACTTGGCTGCATTGATTCACAAGCTTTTCAGCATCTTAAAATTTGATGATGATGATGATGATGATGATTGTAGTACGATATTAGAGCAGGGAAACATGTTTGCCTATGTTGAGACCTCCATCCTTACCAGGACCTATGATACCTTTAACTGTTTTGGTTGGATCTTATTATCATTTTCTGCCTATTTTGATGACAGATTGCATTTGTTTATCTTTCATGGCTATCTTTTTATCTTGATTACCTTATCTGTTCGCTCAATGGCTCAGTATTTATTATAATTATTTCAAAGACCTTCCTCCTCATCAGTAATTCAATTTTCAGTCATACATAGTCTATGCCTTAAGTTTCCCAAATTATTTACTTATTATCCAGGTAAGGGTGAGGATTATGGTGGCTTGGTGGTTATGGTGCTTGCCTGGCATGTGTGAGTTCAGACCCCAGCACCACGTACCCAACGAGTCCAGGGAATGAAGGTCACATGAAAAACAATATAAAAATTGCTTCTTTCTCTCTCTCTCTCTCTCTCACTGTCCCCTCTTTCTTAAAAAAAAATACTGCTTATAAATTGTGCTTAGACAATGGTATCTGAACATGTTTCTCATGAATTCTTGAACTGAAAACAGATAGAAAAACTGGAGAAGGAAGATATATTTACCTGAAAGCAGAAAGAGAAGACAAATTCAAGGAGTTCATCCATGTAGCACCTGCCAACTCCAAAGCAATGTGGCAAGGTTGAGAAGCTGAGCAGAGTGATTGACAGGCCCACTACGCTGGGTGAGTGTGGAAGCACAATACTTGGAGTTCAATGTGGAGGCCCTCGGAAGCATCGCAGGCATTTGCTGTGGCGCTCAGAGATGTAAGTAAGGGGAGGCAGGAATAGAACATTTCTTAAAAGGAATCAAGCCTAATTTTACATAATCCCAATTCATGATTAGTAAAGTGCATCTTTCCAACTTGCTAATGCACCTAGCATGAAAGCAAAATTTAAATTTTCTTTGGAGACAGGTAATACTATCTAGAATCTCATGCCATCTCTCCAATTTTTCCCGTAGAATATCTGACTCATTTTAAAAAAAATAAGTAGACATGGGTAAAGATAAGGTGACCAAAAATCTAGATAAAAGACCAAGAGAGAATAAATTTCAGATACAGATGATGAAGTTATCAGGAACTTGAAAATATGTAATATATGTTCAAGGCATGAAAAATGAGAATTCTATAAGGAAATTACTAAAAAAAATGAAATGATTCTACAATTGAAAAATGTGATGTTTGAGACTACAAGCTCAATGTCTATTTTAACCACATATTAGAAACAGCTAAAGATAGAATTAGACAACTTGAAAATTTGTCAGAAGAAAATATTCAGACTGAAGCACGAATAAATGAAAGGACAGTAAATGCATAAAGAGTAAAAGAGACATATGGGTATGGCAAAAAGGCTTAATACACAAGCAATTGTGCCAGAGGAGAAAAGGGAATGGGATAGTAGTAACACTTGAATATATAATGACTGAGAAATTTTCAGAATTGATGAAAGACATCAAACTATTCAAGTCATGCTAAGAACTCTAAGCAAGTTCATGCTAAGAACTCTAAGCAAGTTGAAAAGGAAGCACATTGTGTCCAGGCTTAACATACCAACACTACTGAATATAAAGAGGAAATTTAAAATCAGCCAGGAGAATGAAAGTATAATACATAAAATGAATATAAGCAGAAGGGAAATCATTAGGGTAGTAGAAGGGTTTGGGAGAGAGAGGTGGAAAAGTACGTGGATGTATTGGGGAGTAAAGTTAATCAAATTATTATGCATGCATGAATATGCCATGATGAAACCCACTATTCTGCATAATTACAGAATAAAATAGCACCAATAAAAAATGAAAACGGGCAATACTGAAATATACATTGTCTTTACTATTGATATTCTTCAGTTTCGTTCTCCTTGGTTCTTCAAAGAAAAGTAATACTGCAGATTCAATTTAGAAACTTGCATTTTTCTTTTCTAAACAATGTATCTTATACATTTTTTAAGCTGAGAAATGCAACCTAGTCAGAAATAGAACCTCAATGGTTCTTTTTGATTATTTCAAGGTATTCTAATATGTGGACGTCAACAAACACATGGAAATAATCTTCATTTGGTAGAGATAAGGTAAATGTGCACAAAAATTGTTTCTAAACCCAAACCACCATTAGATATTAATTTAGCTTTTGTCATATCTGACACTGACTAAATATTTAATATGTAGTGATTGATCTTTAAGTCACAAGTTACTTCCAGTTTTTTTAATTCATGGTGCTGATTTGAACTTGTGTATTTCTGTAAGTAATGTGCAAAGATTTACTGATGCAAACACATTTTCATATTAAAATACTTCCTGAAGTGCATACCCAGAAGTGTATATCATTTATCATTACACAGTGTTTCTGGAAGTGTTTTTTTTTAAGAGAGAGAGAGACAGAGAATCAATTTTTATTGAGCTGTTCACATGGCTTTCATTGCTCTGACACTTCGTTGTGTACGTGGGTACAGGGCTTTGAACCTGTGTACTTGCGCATTCCAGGCAGATGCTGTAACCACTAAGCCACTGCTCCAGCCCTCTGGAAGCATTTTATGGCCTAAATTCCTGGAAGAATAGTACACATTTAAATTATGGTAGATATTATCAAACTGTACCCCCCAAATTTGTGATTGACGTAAATTTATATCCCAGTCAGGAGCTGTCTTCTGTCTGGAGAGCTAGGCCTTCTGTATCTTTCCTGATTCTTCAGTAGGTTTTGCTCTCAGAATAAAGGTGCATCTCCGTTTCTTGGAGTGAATAAGAATCTTAGTTCTGCCCAGTGAGACTTGGGAGAAGAATGCTGTATAGCTCTTCTGGTTGAAAAGACAAAAGTGAGAATCCAAGGGCTTTGCACCCAGGACCTTTGTTCCTGCTGGGTATTCAGATATAGCACCAGAGAGCTGCAGCAGTAATTTCCCCTTCATAGGACAATGAGTATGGATATAAAAAGCCAAAACTCTGAGATGGCAGAGCCGGAACATGGTAAAATAACAGCTAAACTGCCCACCTCCCAGACTTTTTTTTTTAATAAAGAAAGAAAGGGACAGTGAGAGAGAAAGAGAGAGAGAGAGAAGCAGCTTTATTTAGTTTTTCATGTGGCTTTTATTGCTCCAACGCTTTATTGAGTATGTGGTTCTAGGGTTCGAAAGCATGTCCTTACACATGCCAGGCAAATGCTGTAACCGCTGAGCCACAGCTCCAGCCCTCTCCCAGACATTTTTATGTGTTAAAAAAAATAAAAACCTTCTTTCTACTCACTGTTCATTGTGTTTCTGATTTGTGCAGACAATGCTATCTGCTACTACATTGTACCAATGAACCTGCTCAGAGCCCTTTATGAAAATACTTCCACACATTATTTTTGACATAGAAAAATTGAAAAACAAATATATCCCACAATTTTAATTTTTGGTTTTTGTTATTCTTTCTGCATACTTATGTGAGTTTTGTTTGAAAGTAATAAATTTAATGATTCATATTTGTTTTTCATTTTTATTGGGTTGTCTTTAGGGTTAGCTAGTACTTGAATACTTGGGAGTCAACTAGATTGATTCTTTTTCTGTGTTTCTGACTGTATTAAGCATATGGTCATTCCACTGTTCACTAACACCTCTACCAGACAGTAGGTTGAAGGAGGAAGAGAAAATGAGCTCCTGGCCCCCATCTGTGGTCTTGATTCGTGACTCTTACCTAGTTTTTAGGCATTGCTAGAACAGTTCTGAGTTCATCATGTTGGGTAGAATTGCTTCTCACTGAGAAATGATTTCTATGCAACCAAATTTAACTTATGCAAAGGAATAGAGACCAGATATAAAATAAGCTAACTCTCTACAGAGAAAACAAAAATGGAATGCATGAGTGTGTGCAGTAACGACAGGCATGCTTGAAAACAATTCAGAATTATTTTTTATTGTGGTACTTTCTAGTTTCACTGACTATTTAAATAATTATACAGGAGTTATACAATCACAAAGATAAATGATTTCCCAGCACAGATTGTAATGTTGATAGCCATTATATATTTATACTCATTTTGTTTTGTCATTTAGTTAATGATATACATGGTGTAATATGAAGAGAAAGGTTGCAATTAAAAACTCCACTTTTCATAATATGTGTTTGTTTTACACAGCTTTGCATTGCTGTGACCGAAAGACCTGACAAGAACAACTTAGAAGAGGAAAGTTTGTTTTGGCTCAAGATATCAGAGGTTCAGTCTGCTGTTGGCCAACTCCATAGTTCTAGGCTCTAGGTGAGGCAGAAGATAGCGGAAAGACATGGTGGAGGAAAACATCTCAAACACGGTAACCAGGAATCACAGAGACCTCTGCTCACCAGGGACAAAATATAAATCCCAAAGGCAAGCCCCCAGTGACCTACTTCCTCCCACTATACCCTACCTGCCTAAAGTTACCACCCTGTTAATCCATATCGGTGGATTAATCCACCAATTAGGTTACACCTCTTGTAATCTAATAATTCCACTTTCGAACATTTTTACATTGTCTCACACTTGATCTTTTGGGGACACCACATATTTAAACTGTAACTTTGTTCCATGCACTGAATAAGTACATTAATCTTCCTAGCATTAATCAAGAGTAAAACCAGCCCCCAAATAACTCCTAATGGGTACCAATATTTTTTTGATGATCGGTTTTAACATTCACTTAACATTCTTGGCCTCTTAGAAATTTTATTTACAATAAAATCTCTATCCATATCTCTGTATATCAATCTAGCTACCTTCCTACCTCATGTACCTACTACCACTCTCAGCTAATGTATTATTCATTCGAATAGATTATTTTTCCTATTATATGTGTAAGCATATGGTTATTTAAAGATGTATAAATATTATATGGTGGTATATTAGCATAATAAAATACATATTTCGTTATATATTAAATTTTGCATATCTATATGTTAATATGAGACATCAAGCATTATATTATAAAGTATAATGTGACTTCTTGTTTCTGGCTGAAAACTCCTTATTGTACTTAGATAATGTACTCACTCCTAGTTAACTAATAGTTTATGATAATTATTTTTGTATAAAAATATTTTGGGGAAGTTTTAAAAATGTAATCTGATGATTGGAATTTCAACATTTTATAAATTTCTGCTGTTAATGTATGAAATAAAGGAAAACAGTGTGTATCATTTTATTCCTTAATATTTGTGAAAGTTGTGCTTGCAGACTAGCGTCTTATCCTTTCAAAAATACTTCAAGGAGATTTAAGAAGAATGTGCATGTTGGATACAAACACACATACATAGAACTACCCGCCTATGAATCTAGATTTATTGCATGAATGGATTTTGCTTAGACATTGATTTTCAAGACTTTAAAAATAAACAAAACAGCATTTGAAGTCAGCCATTTCCTCTCAGTGTTTGTGAACTTAAGCCTGACAGACCACACTGCCTATTTGGAACAATTGGTGGTCACACACAGAGAAGAGATTTGTCTGCAGGTTGGGGCACCCAAGGCTCTGATGATTTGTAAGAACACAAAAGCAATTCAGAGACTTTCTTCACAGTGTTTAAAAGTGTCATGGGTGTGTTACATCATCTACAAGAATGCTTGCAAAATATGTGTACTAGTTATTTATTGCCACCATAACAACCAATCATAGAGCTGTGATTCCATAGAGATGTGTTTTCATGTGGGGTTAGACTTGAGTTTACTTGGAGTCTCTGCTGATCTTGTTGGTACCTACTCATGTGTTGGAGGTTGGCTGGTTTAGACTTCCCATGGCTAAGATGATGGACCACTCAACTCTGTTCAGTGTGTCCGTGTCATCTGGTGTAGTAGCCTGGGATGTTCCATGGTGATGTCAGGGGCACAGGAGGCAACAAGCAGACACTTTCAAGGTGTAGACTCAGAAGGGTCGCTGTCACTTCCACCCTCTTGAGAGGCCAAAGGAAGGCATGTGGGATGGAAGAACACTCCATCTTGATAGGAGGGTCTCTAAATCACTTGGCAAAAAGGGTGCGCATCAGCAGGGATGAAGAACTAGAGCCACAATGCAGTTAATCTACCACAGTTCATCACCAAGCATCATTCCTAGTTAAAAATTATGAATTAAGAAGAATTTTATTAACTTAATTTGGCTGTCTCAAACCAATCAGATGCACTCACAATTCACTTTAAAAACTCTTTGATGAATGCAAAGATAAAATGAAATATTCCTTAGTATTTGGAGTTGTATTAACAAAACACTATTTCAATGGACTGAATTGATAAGAAAATATGATAAAATGAACCTTCACTTCGAAAAGTTTGTGTACAATTGATACATTAGATGCTAATTAATATGCACCAGGAGACACAGCAAAACGTGCAATGATACTATTGTTCTTTGTATTTTGCTCCTATTTGTAGTCTAATTTCTTATAATCATGGCCTAATTTCCCTCCAGCCTTGGACCTGTGGGACCTATTAATTAAGTGTGCAGGGGTAAAAGATATACTTCTTTTTTAAAACCCGTTTCATCTTTTTATTTTTATTGTTCTGGAGCAGGGGAGGATGGTGGAGAGTTGAAAACCACTGGACCTGAAACACCATTTTTTTTTTTACTTACAGAGATGACAAAAGAAGCAAAATTTGATTCTTCCTTTATTTTGGTACCTAAATTCGTGATGGAAGATGGAGATTCATAGGCTATTTTGGCTTCAGAAACTGAGATTTTTATGATGTAATTTTCAAGTACCCTGGAGTTCTTGCAAACTTTTCAGAGAATCACGACATCGCAGAGTTAGAAGGGATTTTATAGGCATCCTAGAAAAGTTAATTGTCCATTGCAGGGTCGTGTATAGAAGACCATAGTTAGGTGATGATCTTACCCTCCATTGGACACCTGCTTTGGGGTGGGGAGCTTCCTTCCGTAAGGAAGCTGATTGTTCTATAAATATATGCACAGGAACGCAGATTAGAGCATCAGTATTCCATGCTTGATCCTAACTCTGGGGCAACTGATCTCTTCTCTGTTCCCACATGACAGGTAGCTGTTCCTGAAACCCATAATCATGTGTCCATTCCTTCTTTCTCTCCCAAGTTCATCATTACAACTTTGTTCTGTCAGTACCCACAGACTCTGATGTACAGATCCTTTCTCTTTTAGCAAGAGAACTTGATAAACATTCCTGGTTATTAGTCTTCTGAGAACTCTCTAGAGCTAAGCGCCATGACCCATGCACAAGTAAACCATATGGAAACTTGTGAAACCAGTACCTCCCTTAAGATACTAATAGTAGAGATGGGGGTGACTCTGTGGAAGACTTTAAAGAAATGAGAAGTCAAGGTACAGACTGGGAAAATTATTTACAATACTCAAATCTGTCAAAGGACTTTTAGGTAAAACATAGAATAAGAAGTTTATGTACATCCGTGTAAAATTGGGGGAAAGATTAGACTTCAGGAAAGAAGAGACATAGATTGTCATAGGAACGCAAAAAAAATGCTCACAATTGTAACTGGGGAGATGAAAGTGGAGAGGTCCCCGGTGATGGCTGGAATTCGACTGACAATACCATGTTTTAATGGGGATATGTAACATCTGACTTTAACACAGGGATACTGGGAAGGCAGATTGGCATAATTATAGAGCATACTTTGTCTGTTTTTTATAATGTTAAATGTTCATAATGCTACCCCGAAATGTTACCCCAAAGTATTTATCCAAGGAAAATCAAAGTATATATTTACAGAAATGCTTTTACACAAATATGACTGAAAACTTTATTTACAAAAACCAAAAATAAGAATTAAATCACCTGCCTTCGTTAGTTGTCAGATTAACAAATTGTGCATCTCTAAAATCAACACTATCTATGAAAAGGAACAAACTATTGATATAGTACCATCATGTTTAAATCTCAGAATATTATGCTTAAGGAAAGGAGGTAAATAAACAAAGATGGTATGAATCCACTTAGGTGACATTTTGGAAAAACTGGTCTCTAGTAACAGAATATTGACTGATGGTTGCTGGGCATGGAGGTGGAAATATTAGACTAAGAATATTCCATGTTTTGATTGTGACAAGTGCCACATGAGAGTGCTATTAGGCTGCCAATTGGTGAAAGTTCACTGAATTCTACACTTAAATTGCATACACTTTATTGTGTAAGAATTTATCTCAATCAAGTTGATTTTTAGAATTTATATTTTTAAACTATAAAACTAATGTGATGTCTTATACAAACTATGACAAATAACATTGTACAAATGAAGAACAAAAATTATTCCCCTAAACCAAGAGAAAACAAACATCAAAATAGTGTATATTTTCTGTCTTCCTTTTTTCTGTATGTATGATAAAAATGCATGTGTATCATAGATTTTCTTGCTTTATTAGACAGTTGGTAATATGTGATTTTTTTGTGCTAAATAATGCCAGAATGAACTTTTTATATATACTTTTTGACTATGTTTCCAACCATTTTCAGAGGCATATTGCTAGCCAAAGGAGATATATAATCTAACAGATGTGTATATACATATATACATATATGCATATATATAATATATTATCTATCTAATGTATATCTTATATATATAATGTATAATATATATTAAAGATAGATGGACAGTGAGAGAGAGAGAGAGAGAGGGAATCAATTTTTATTTAGTTTTTCATGTGGCTTTCATCACTTCTGTACTTTGTTGTGTACGACGTGGTGCTGGGGTTTGAACCCACATCCTTGCACATGCCAGGCAAGCACTGTAACCGCCAAGCCACTGCTCCAGCCCCTAAAGGATATATTTGTAATGTTCATGCAGTGTGTTGTAAATTTTCTTCCTCGTGTGGTTACAGGTTTCTATGAACAATGTGTTAATTATGATTTGACCTTGGCTGTGATTTGACCTTGGCCATATCCTAACCATCAAAGATAACACTGAACTACTCTGCTAATTTGAACAAAGATAATTTTGAACTGCATTTCTTTCATAACTATTTAGATTGAATATTTCCTTAAAATATGTCCATAGATATGAATCCATGAATTTATGAATCCATGAATTCAAGCAACTTGTCTATTTTTTTCTGTTATGAATTTATTATTTTTAAGAGAGGGAGGGACAGTGAGAGAGAAAGAGAGAATCAATTTTATTTAGTTTTTCATATGGGTTTCTTTGCCCCCACACTTTGCAGTGTACATAGGGTTTGGGATAGAATCCACGTCCTCATGCATGCCAGGCAAGTGCCATAACCACTGAGCCACTGTTCCAGCCCAAATTTATGATTTTAATAGACATACAGGAGATCTTTCTCTCTTAACAATATTGTCTTTTGTGATTTATATTTATTATTAATTTAATTATTTTCAGAAATTTTGAATATTCAGGCATTCTTATGTTTGCGTAGTCATTTTTCTATCTTTCAGTTTGCATACTGATTTGGCAAGTATTAACGATTAAAGTGTGAAGGAGCCAGAAATTTTCCTATATTGAACACAAGGCTGTATAATAGTTCCAGATAGTTTCAGTTACAAAGACTTTAGAAGAAAAGTAAATTAGGCTCTGGTAAGGAAGGAAAATGCTGAGAAAATTTTACCTGAATGATAAACATTCTTTTAATAAGGAAATCATTATAGTTGAAGAGAAGTGATACGTGGATTACAAACAGCATTAGATATCGTTTTGACACATGTCCTTGCAGACAAGGACGGTACAGAGCAGGTGGGAGGTGAAGACTGGCTGAGACATTTAAGAATGGATGCTTGCAAAATCACCCATGGTGTTAGGGATCTGTAGGCATGTGGATCCTGTTGTCAGAAACGCACTTGGACATTATGTTCATGAATCTTCTGAAGACATGGATAAAGAATAGCCATGCTCCTGAACTTCAGGGATTCTTGGAAAACCACAAGGTAAGTTTAAGACAAGCAGCTGGCCTCCAAGACAGGTGATGTTGTCCAAAGGCTAGAGGTGACATGATTCCTGGCCTTTGCTTCAAGAGTGTGACCAGAGATCCTTCTCTTCTGTCTGTGAGCACCGCCTACTGGCCGTAACGGGGCAAACTGACCCTGGAAAAGTGTTTCTGAGGGAAGCATTCCTCTGCAGACAGAGTACCCTCATCTTTAAAGGAGTTGGGCTTTATGGAAGTTACGTGGTGGAAGTTATAGCTCTCTACAGAATTTTTTTTCCTTCAAAGAGTCTTGGAATGGTTTTTCTAAGTGGTACAATGTGGATTTAAAGATAACTTTCCATATTTTTATGCTATTTTATAATTTTTACTTTGAATATGTTATTTCATAGAAACCTTAAAAAGGATCGGAATTATTTTCTACAGTAACAAAAGTAAACTTCCTTCCACAGGAACAGCAGACTATTACTAACAGCATACTTTTTGAATTAAAATGCATTTGAAATTTCATATTATGTTTAGACCTCCCTAAAAGTTTGTTCAGGTGCCCTTAGTATTTATTGAAAATTACAAATGAAAGTATGAATACTGAATAGTCAGGTCAAGATCTGATGTTTCCTAGCATAAAATATCTATAAATGTCAGAAAATAAGCAAAATTCTTCAAAAGAATGTTTTTTCCAAAAATCTCTATGACTTAAACAATACAACATATAATCCTGCCAATGAGTATGAAATTGGCTTCAAAGCTGCAGAGTGTTACTCCTTGTCGTATATCATCAGGGAGAGGTAGAAGAAAAGGAAAAGGATGGAGAAAATTTTTATTCTCAATGAATTCTCATTTGAAGTCTGATGATAGGGTGAGTTGAAATAAGAAACTATATTATTTTGATGTTTCCAAAGCTCTTTTTGACGTGTTCCTCTAAAAGGTTCTATTTTATGATAATTTTTTAGCAAATCAAAGTGTCTACACTTGACCTCACACTCAAAATAGGCAGTAAGAGTCTGTGTCTTTCAAGACTGTCCTTTTTACAATCTCCTGTTACAACCAGAGGAACAATCCACTCATAATAATATTAATTATCCTATGGATAATTAATTGCAATTAGACTTCAATGATCATGGTGTAACATTCCTTTGACCTTGGGCAAAAATTCATTTTGCTTCAAATGGAGAAAACTATATTGATTATATATTGATTATATTATGTGCATTATGAATATGTCACACTGACTCTTACTATTATGTATAAGGTAACCACCAAAAAAAAATAAGAAAAATTTTGATTTCCCAGATTAGATGGCAAAATGATTATACTATGATCATTAATAGTTCTTTTTTTCCTGAGATTTCTTTGAAATAAGTAATACAAAATGTGAAAATGAGGGAAAGATGCATTTGGCTTTCCGAGACGAGTAGGGAATTTGTGTGAGAGGTAAAGAGATGGACCCAGATTGGAGAGCAGTGGAGAAGGATCGGCAAAATTCCTCTGTGCAAGAGCAGCATTCCTGGAGGCAGGGGAGGAGATGCTGCTAGACCCTGGCTCCCCAAAGCTCAGGAAAGCAGGGCTGGAGACAAGTGTAGCCTATCTGGCAGGAGCTGAACATCCCCAGTTATGCTCCTTTACAAGATGTCAAATGAACATCAACTCACACGTCAACACCAGTTGATTTGTACTGACTGCCTGGTTCTGTTGCACATGATTTAATGTTGTGACTGGGCTGAGCAGTTAGGAAGGTTGCCAGATAAAATGCAGGAATCCCAGACAGAGCTGAATTTCAAATCAACAACAAATACATCTCTAGTGTACTTGTCCCCAATATTACATAGGACTCAAAAACGCTGAACCTTATCTGCTGTTTATTCAAACTTCTCTGAGCATCTTAACATTTTTATTTGTCACATTGGCTCTCATAGCATCAACAAAGGACACCCTGACCATTGGTTTTTGTCTTCCATGATGAGTGGCAAGAGAAATGGCAATCAAGTGACCACAAAGAGATATGAAGTCATCAACTCTTCAATAGCCACCATAGGGTACCTGGATGTGAAAAATTAGTAATAAAGACACCAGAGCTCGCTTTGTTTTAACTTGACTGTGAGCCAGTATGGGTGGCCCTGACTTCCTTCTGAGAGCTTACGTCACAAGTGTTAGAAAAGACTGAGCTTCTCTTTTGCGTGTTTGTCAGCAAAGAGTGGTCGAATACGGATGTTTTATAGGCTTCATCATAATGCACAAGGCTGCTCTGAAGAATCAAAGTGAGGGTATCCCTCAGATTTCCCTCAAGAAACAGGAGGAAAGATAAGCTTAATGGTCTCGACTGTGTTCTTAACATGCCTTAAAAGAATTTGCATACACGAACCAAAATAAGCTGCCGTGAATTTCTAAAATCAGAGTCGCATGTGTAGGGATTAGAAACACAAGCATTCAAATAGAAGCCAGGATGTATGCAGTGAATAGTGGACTTGACCCTGGAAATGCGAAATTCATGAAGGAGGACTCAAGAACTAAGGCTGAACAGAGAGGGATAAAAATGGAAGAGGAAAAGCTGAGCAGCACAGAGCATCTGAGCTCAGGTTTCATATGGCTGAATTCTGAGGAGCACTGCTGATGGACCCAAGGCAGGACTAACAGAGAACCGAAGAGCTCCTGACTCCAGGCTCTAGACGAAGGGTGCTCTCCAGGGGCTGATGGAAAGCGGTGGTGCACAGCTGTGTCCTGCGTGGAGGAGAGGGGAGATGAGCTCAGGTCTCCCCCGAGTGGGCTGTGTGGACAAGACGTCAAAGTAGATGAGGGTGTGGGTCGGGGCAGAACAGAAACGGCAACGTGAAGCTACATCATTTACAGATGCAATGCACGTTCAGTTAAAAACCCTGTCCAAGAAGCTATATAACACCACAATGCGAATAACTGAATAATTAATTAATAATTACATAGTCATAACTGAAAGCCCAAATTTCTGATGATATCAAGCAGAGGAAAGGCTCAAAGCAGAGGAAAGGCTCAAAGCATGTAAGGTTGCTTTCTTTTTTAATTTTATATGAGAGGAAAGGTTTTTCTTTTCACTTTATTTACTTATTTATTTATTTGGTACTGGGCATCGAACCCAGGGACTCGCAACCACAGAGCCACATCCGCCCTCCTCTCTCTCTCCCTCTCTCTCTCTCTCTCTCTCTCTCTCTCTCTATATATATATATATATATATATATATATAATTTTGAGACAGGGTCTCGCTAAGCTGCTTAGGGCCTCTGAGGCTGGCTTGGAACTCAAGGTCCTTCAGCCTCAGCCTCCTGAGCTGCTGGGATCACAGGTGTGTGCCACTGTGCCTGCCTCTTTCCACTTTTGACATGGGGGGAATGGAGAACAATAAGGTTAAGTAAAAGAAAATGTGATCACCAATCACAAACGGGCTGTATGTCAAAATGAGAGAGAGAGAAAGAGAGAGGCGGGGTTGGAGGGAGAACCTTTAGTCAAAGATGGAAGCAGAGGGCAGTGGCAAGCGGGAAAACACGTTGGAAGAGCAAAAGGTTTAGAGTGCCGATCAAGTCTCTCAAACGGGGAGAATAATTCAGAATCCAATTATGTGGAGCATTAGAGCCATAGGCCTGTAGGAAAAGGACTCAGCTAAGTTTTCCATAAAAAGCAGCAATGTTTAGGTAAACATGATAAAAAAAAACAAGAGCAAGGCACAGTGGTGCACACCTGTAATTCCAGCGACTTGGGAGGCTGAGGTAGGAGGATCACAAGTTCAAAGCCAGCCTCAGCAACTCTGCAAGACCCTGTCTCAAAATTGAAAACGGAAAAGTGCTGGGATGTGGCTCAGGGGTTACACAGCAGTAGGTTCAATCCCTGGTACCTAAATAAATAAATAAAACATCTTTTTTTTTTTTTAAGAGAAAGACAGTGAAAGACACAGAGAGAATCAATCTTTATTGAGTTTTTCACATGGCTTTAGTTGCTCAAACACTCAGTTGTGTACATGGGTGCTGGGATTTGAACCCGTGTACTTGCGCATGCCAGGCAAGCGCCATAACAGCTGAGCCACCGCTCCAGCCCCTAAATAAAACATCCTGATACAGTCAAAAACATACGGTATCTCAACGTGTCGGTGGACGTGGGATTTTCTTTCTCTACCTTTTCTTTTTGCTTACTGATATTCGTGTTTCTTGTTCCACAGTCCTATGTTTTACTTCTACCATTCAAAAAATAAAAATAAAAAAAAACCTATGGATCCTCTTATTTAAACAAACAAAAAATAATAAATTGAAAGACAGAGAATAAGTCAGATGTAAAATTGCTGTTTGTATAAGGTGTTACAGTAGGGTTTTCAGAGGGACTCTGCTAGGATTCTGATTTTTCAATACACAAATGTGGCTAGCTAAAGGCTTGAAAGGCTCTTTCAACATGTTCACAATGGGTATTTTATCAGCCTCTTCGTGTGTGTCTGTGTTCTATGAAATGAGCATATATTACCTATATAAATAACATCAAAGAAAAAGGTTTCTGGGGTCTGGAACAGTGGCTCAGTGGTTACAGCACTTGCCTGGCAAGTGCAAGAATGCAGGTTTGAACCCCAGCACCATCTACACAACCATGTATCCGAGCAACGAAAGTCACATGAAAACATGAATAAAATTGATTCTCTCTTTCTCTTTCTCTCACTGTCACTCTCTCTTTAGAAAGAAAATGCTTCTGAAAAGCAACATGTCCTGAACTTGAAAGGGACTTTGTGAGATGATTTAGGTTGGGTGGACTCCACTCCCTCAGCATGTTCACGGTCCTGTCCCGTCTGGATCCAGCCTTGTAAACCACAGCTGGGCAGGAGCTGTACCATCAGAGGTGGCAGTGGGATCAGAGGCCAGCTGGGCTGACTCCAACCCGAGCAGACTATGTTAACTACCCTTCTCTAGAACAATCTCTAGAAAAGCACTCTTTCAATCTCTGGTTGCCAATGTATTCTCTCTGAGACCTGCTTCCTTTTTTCTTTCTTTCTTTCTTTTTTTTTTTTTAAGAGAGAAGGACACTGAAAGACAGAGACAGAGAGAGAGAGAAAGAATCAATTTTTATTAAGTTTTTCACATGGCTTTCATTGCTCTGACACTTAGTTGTGTACGTGGGTGCTGGGGTTTGAACCTGTGTACTTGTGCATGCCAGGCAAGCACTGTAACCGCTGAGCCACTCCAGCGCCAAGAGCTGCTTTCTTGTTGGAGCTTTAAAGGATCCTGCATCTTGTGTCTCCCCAACATGACCAAGCCCAAACCCCAGGGCTGAACAGTTCCTCAGCTGTCCACGCACCACGGAAAATACATAGCGATTTAAAGGAAATTTTGTCTCTATCAAGAAGTTGCAAGAAAAGAACCACAAAAGTCACTTGTGAGATGCTCATCAGGAGTGAAGACCGTGATTTAGCGTGCACAGCCTGACTTTCGACACTGGAAGAGGCATCTTCCATATCACACCCACTAAGGACTTCCAAGTTCACATGAAGACGTTTTTCTATTTTTTATAAATAGCTAATTGAGAGTCTCAAATCTAGAGCTATACTCTGTCTCTGCCCAAAAGATTTACCAGCACAGATGGCAAATAAGCCAAAGATAGAGATAATCTTGGTCCAAAAGAAAGGAATGTGACTACTCGAGCTGCTTCCAGCTCACAAGTAGGCACTTCTAGCACAAACCCTACTCCTCAGTCGTTCTTGCAGATCCTCCAGGGGAGGAGGAGTGAGATAGAACCAGGCACGGGCTCTTCCTGTAGATGGTTTTTCTGTTTTTATGTAAAACTTCAGGACACAGCACAGATGGTTGTTGGTGATCAAATTCTAATTCTCTGCCTTAGGCGATTTGTAACTTGAACTCAGAAGTCCGGAAGGGCATACGCACCAAAGCAGGAGAGCAGCCGTCAGAGGGGTGTGTAGGGCTTGACTGGAGGGGTGGAACTCCAGAGTGACGAGGACTTCCACACATTTCCACGAAACGTGGGATGGAGGAAAACTAAGCAAGAGTAAGTCACCTGTAAGTGGCATTTTCCAGTTTATGAAGTCTGTCTTCCTTCAGTCTACCTGTATTTGTGAAGAATACCGGACTCTTCAATACTAACTTGCAGGTATAGAAATTTATTCAGAGAGGTTAAGTGTTTTACCCAAAATCACACAGTCAGTCAATATTGGAACTCCAACTGTTTTCTATTACATAAGGCACATCACCCTCCTGCTAATTTGTGGTATCTCACCAGCTGTATGGTAGGAGAATTGAACACGAGGGCTTTAACCCTACGAATAAAGACTGTACTATTTAAATTTTTCTGTAGATGCTTTCATTGCAGAGGGACATGGTATAAAATTGTAGAGAATTGGGTAGCTTTGGCTCAGAAAGCCTATCACAAGTATAAAATTTCCTTAGAGTTTGTATTTTAGCTTTAAATTCTCAGCTGCTTTGCAATCCAAATTTATAATGTAACCATGTTCTTTAAAAATATGCAAACATTTAAGATGAGGTCCTATTAAAATTTATACTCAAGAAGATGTGTGATGTTTATTGTGTGGCTAGGCGTATGCTCTGCAGTCGAAGATATGCCCAGGAGAAAAAGTTTCCTGATGCGAGAAGCTCAGGCATTGTTCCTTGTTAAAGCTCATCCCTTTCTCTGGGTTGGGAATAACACTGGCGCGGAAGAGGGTCATGGGAAGTTAATTTCAGTTGCTTCTTCTAAGACAAGTTTCAATGGCTTAAATCAGAAATAGGATACAGACAGACCAGTTTGCTCCGGAGGTTGGAGAGAAGGTGGAAGGTGGGCTTGGAGAAGGTTAAGAAAACAGAGCAGGTCAACAGAGGCATGAAAACAAGGGTTGCTCTTCTGCAATTTCATCTCCAACCACCCCTGAGTTTGTGTCCCTCGTAAGCATGACCCAAGGGCAAGACGTTGAAACACACAGATGAAAACGAAAATAACTTTTGATAAATTTAAGAGAAAAGATACCAACATACTTGAACGTTCTAATTTAGGGTGTATGGGAATAGTGTGTGGTGTTATCAATAGTAACAGGTGTAAGAGGTGAAGAGAGTGCATTCCACCATCTGTGCTGTAAACACTCCCTTGTCAGAGACAGGTCGTTGGTAACAATTTTGGAAAAATCATGACAGTAAAAAAAAAAATTATCATTTAAGCAATTACCGTCTCAGTGTCAATAAGGAACCCATGGAAATCTTGAGTATGGTTAATTTGGGGGATTTTATATTACTTGTCCTTATCACAGACCTAGAATAACACATTAGTGATTTTTCATTTTTTTTTGAGGCATATTTGCCAGAACTTTCATGTACACAAATTATACAATGTGATGTTTTGAGAAACTTTCACTGTGAAATGATTTCTACAACTGAAGCTAATTATCATACCCATCACTTCACATTTTTTTATGTGTGAAGAAACATCAGATCTACTCTCTAAGCAACTAACAACTATATATTACATGTTATTAATGATAATCACCGCACTGTACATTAGCTCTCCAGAACCTATTCATCTTGTAGCTGAGAGCTTATACCATGTGACCAACATCGACTTCCTCTTAACATCAACCCCCACTGCCAAACATCTTTCTATTCTCTTTTTCTATAAGTCTGATTTCATGTGGTATTTTCTCTATGTCTGGCTCATTGCCTTTACCATAATGCCTTCCAAGTTCACCCAAATTGTCACGGATGATAGCAATTCCTTTTTGAATGCTACATAGTATTCCATTTCATTACATATCCCACTTTCTATATCCATTCATCCATCAACAGAAATTTAGGTTGATTCCCTATCTTGGATATTATGAATAGCGCTGCAGGGGACAGGTGAGTGCAAAATGTCTCTTTGAACTAGTGATTTTATTTCCTTTGAATGCTTACCTAAAACTCCTAGATTTCTAGGAGTTCCATTTTAATGTTTTGAGAAACCTCCGCACTGTTTCCACAATGGCTGTGCTAATTTGCTTTCCCACCAAAAATGCGAAAGCACTCACATTTCTCCATGTGCTCACCAACACTTGCTGTCTTTTGACTTTTTGATGATTGGTAACCTAACAGGTGTGGGGTTATACCTGTGAGAGATAGTAAGTCTGATGTTGCGTTTTCAGAATGTTGTCTTAAGGGTCACATATAAAAGCAAGCCATCTTAGGTCAGGAACCATGCGGACAGAGATAATCTGTTTTTAAACTCCTTGTCAGATACCCCATTACATCCATAGCTCTTTTCTGTACCCACCCCAATTTTATATTAGCCAATCATGCAGATTGTACCTCTGAGCTCCTCCAATCAGAGTGAAGGGTAGGATTGTATCAGGGTGCAGATACAAGAAGGCCATCTGCCCACCCAAGTGTGCTTGCTCATCCGTTGCCCTCTGTGAGTGCACCTTCTGCAGAAGCCAAGTCTGTCTTGCTCATCCACTTTTGGACACGTGTTTGATTTTTCTCATGGTACTTCAGGGTTTTTAGTTACTTTAACAATTTTGGACTCCACATGTCATCTGTGGGGCTCACAGGATCACCTCCTCCTTACAGGAGACAGTTCCCACTGCCTTGTGGTGGCCTCAGAGTGGGGGAGAGAACTCTGAGCTCTCAGACCAACGAAAGACCCAAGATCCGAGGAGAATCAGAAGTGGATCAGCAATGCAGGGAGAGGGCCCAAGCATGTACAGCAGGGACCAGGAAACTAAACGCGGGGACCAACAATAGGAAAATCTCGGAGTTTGAGATTAGTACTTCCATGGTGGTCAGGACACCCTGGAGGTTGTGTGAGTGTTCCGGAGCCATGTCTGGGACACAGACTCCTGTTCCACAGTGCTGGTAGCCAGCTGGAAAAGGAAGAAGCCGCTGGGGGAGGGTTCTAAGAAACTTCCATTCCAGAGTTAAGGGATAAACTGCAACTCTTGGGAACAAAAGACCATGGTGGGGTGGGGAGCAGGATGGGAAATAAAAATTCTACTGTAGAGAAAGAGGATGCTAG
>PVKS010014507.1:0-48080 GCA_004027875.1 Aplodontia rufa | reverse complement strand
ATGGGGGAACCATCCCAGAAGCCGATGTCATTCCTCCACTAGATACCCATTTAACACATGAGTTCTTCTGGGGGAAACTGCAACAGATGAAACCCATAGTAGTTTATCTATGCGTTGGCATTACCCCTGGATAACAAAGTTTATACACATTGATTGCTACTGTTTTGACAATGTTTCCCCCTCATCTGTATCCTGTATCACTATATACTTCTAATAAATTTGAAAAAAAATAATATTTAAAATACATACATCAGCTGTTAATAATTTTAAATCTAAGAAGTTTCCATGCGGTCATTCATTATATTACTCTCTATAATGTGTAAGTTCAATAATTAGAAATACTTATAAGTATTAAGTAATAAGAAATACTTGTTTTTTTAAAATCTCGTGTCATAATGCATGATTTTATTAAATTCAACACAATATAATAGAGATCCTCAGAAAAACTCAGTCTTTGTGATAGCACGCACAGTACTTCAAAATGGATATTGCAGCCTCATAAGTACTGATGTAACCTGCTTTATATAAATGGTATTAGGAAAAAACACAGGCAAAAATTTAAAGAACTATGGGATTATGTGTGATAATGATGTTGCTACCTTTTGTGTACTAGGATATGAAATTATCTAGGAATCATACATTAATAATAAACTCCATATAGAGATGGCTCTTGACTCTAAATCAAAAGAAATGGTGCCTGCATGCTATGAATAATCTTCACTGATTAAGCAGTAAACAAAATATTAAGTTTCCCTTGCATTCAAATTTCTCTAAATCATAATCAATATATCATTACACCTTATGTAGGCCTGTGCATTTTGTAATTTCTTTTTAAATACAAATGTTCATATGTATAGGAATTCTAAATTAATATATTTCCCAGAGGCCCACACACCACAAGAACAGCCAAGGTTGTGAAACCAACGTCTTGTGTTTTATCATATGGTTTGCTTGGAGGAAACTATTAAACAATAAAATTACTCTATTTAGGATAATATGTTACACATGAAGGATTAACTAGAACAATTAAAAGTCGAAGACATTGATATATACTTCATTTTATACGTTTATGTCGTGTCATTCTCTATTTTACAATTTTGTGTTAATTTGAAATTAAAACAGGGCTTGTGATAGTTCAGTGGTAGAGTTCTTGCCTAGCATACACAAGGCTCTGGATTAAATCCTAAGTGTGCACACACACACACACAACACACACACACACACACACACACACACACACAAGAAAAAGAAAGAAAGTGAGAAAGAAGAAAAATGGGAGAAAGAAAGGAAGGAAGGAAAGAAATTATAATAATGCTTGAAAACTTTACATTCCAGTCAACACTATTTAGGCTAATTTCCTGTCCTTATGATGACATACAACCAGTTTGAACAACCGTTATAGTTAAATTATTGTCCCTATGAATTACAAGGACAAATTTTAGTTTACTATGGACAAAACACCACACCAAGCCATCGTTTTAGCACTGTTGGTGACTTGATTTCATGCGAACTCAAAAAGGAATACTACACAGACCATCTAGGAAATTCCAGACTTCCTTACTAGAACTGGGGTCTAGCCACAAGGTGCAGAGATGATTCCATGCACATGAATTTAAAGCCCAATAGGGGCATCAAGTCATTCCCAAATATGAGATCCCAAAGAGTCTGAGTCCAGGCTCAGAATCCCTGTCCCAGAGACCACTCAAGACACCAGAATGAGTTTGACATTTTCAAGAAAGGTACTTGAAAGTGCCTGGGTCCTAAGATGCAGTGTCTGAAGAAGGTCACCTCTTGAAAATGTCAATACATAAGGATGGTGCTGGTATTGGTAATATGAAGAGAGATAATTGGCCAGCTCTAGTGATTTCATATCAATGAAGATTAGTAATTACTAAAACTTAAAAATAAAGTAAAGTTCATTTTGTTTGAATTCTTTAGATACCAGGAATAATTAAACAAAAGCCAAAAAGATGATCTATGTTTATATTTTAAAAATATAAAAGGGGGGTTGGGGATTTAGCTTAGTGGCAGAGTGCTTGCCTAGCACCCACAAGGCCCCAAGTTTGGTCCTCAGCCCTGAAAAAAAAATACAAATGTTAAGATCAGTAATGATGTTCAATTTGCATCAGCAAGCTATTTGTAGTTGCAATTCAAACATTTTAGATGTATTATACGATTATTGAGCTGGTGAGGAATTAAGTATCATGAATATGATGGTCTTCAAATATAGTGAAGGCTACTGATGTCATAAGACAAAGCTGAGTGTTTCCCTAAGCCTGTTCCTCACAAAGGCCCTATTACATGTTATTCAACTTTATCAAAAGAAAATAAGTTTTAATACCTCAGCATTCCTGAATGAAATAATTCTCTGATGCCTCTTCCATTGCTCAGATTCCTGCCTTTTAGATCTGCAATCCCAGCACTATGGTTGTAATTTTTATTTTACAAAATTTACTCTCAGTACAAGTTCTAAAAATCTATATTTTATTTATGTTTAAGCTCTGCAACATTTTGCAGACATTTATTTGCTGAATTTTTCTCTAATTGTGAAATTACTTACTTAATGGAGTGAGAATTTCATGGGTAGGCAAGCAGGTAAATGGGACATAGAGGACAACGGGGGACCTTGTCAATATGTGCTCAGTTTCCATCATGTGGACAGCCTAACAATCTGCTCAGGGGCTACAGAAATAGTTTATAAGATGTTTGCAATGGGGCTTTAACACATAGCTTTGTCTTTTCTCTGACCTAAGACCCTATGAAAATGATAGTACAATAAAAATTAAAATTTATAAATCCACAATATTACGTAAGAAGAAACAGAAGGGGGACCAAGAGCTCAAGAGATTTCATCACCCTGTGTAAAATGGAAAGCAGAAGGACAGGTGATGATTGATAAGCCAAGTCAGGGGGAATCTTAGGCCTCTTATGCTGGCAGAGCAGGCAGAGATGGTCAGGCAGCCAATCTGCCTTCACAGACAGTGAAGGCTCAGTTTCTGGGGCAAGCAAACAAAAGGGCTGGAATGAAACAGAGCTAAAAGTTAGCTATGGGTCCTGGGGACATGGAGCTGTCCATCCCTATGAACTCAGAAAAGTATAGTAGGAGAATTTTTGTCTTTTGAGAAATAAACCTGAAAGATTTTGTTTTGTATAATAGAAATTAAACTTTCTTAGAAAAGCAGGTATCTGAACTTTGGTATTTGGGAATCACCAATGTAATTATGAGATTCCTTACTGATCACTGTAAAACTAAGGCTCAAATATGCACAGAACTGCCAATCCAGTTTAGAAGCATCACTTTCCTATGTCCAGTGACAGTTATCTCTAGCCACTGAAAAGGAGCAATAGAGGAAATAAACAGAAAACATGGAAATAGTGAGGATATGCACCAAGAATATAAGCAATAATATCTCTGCGTCTGCTGAAGTTATGCCTCATATGTGCCAAACTTTCACACATACACACACACACACACACACACACACTGGTTTCAGTGATCAGTGATTCACTAGGATAATTCATAGAACTCCTCCACATATAGTTTATTCATGATTGTGATTTGTCAAAATGAAAAGATACAAAACAAAGTGAGTAAATGGAAAAAAAGCACACGCAGTGAAATCCACAGGCTACCAGGTGGAAGTTTCTAAGAGTCTTCCCCCAGTGGAATGACACAGGATGTACTTAATCCCCTGACTAATGAGTTGGAATGGTATGTTACAAACACTATGCTAACCAATTGTGCAGATGATGGGAACCCTCTTGAATGTCACTGCCCTAGATGTCAGCCAAGAATCAAGTGTGCAAATATGGCGTAAGAAAGGTGACACTTGATGATATTAACACTTTTCTATTATACATACATAGAAATTGAGGGAAAATTTTTGTTTTTAAAAGAGAGAAAAGGAGGGAATAAAAATGAAATAGAGAACCAATTATATTTATTTTTCATCTCATTTTTATTTTCCAGAAACTTAGTTGTGTATGTGCCGCTGGGCAACCTAGGTCCTTACACGTGAAAGTAAGTGCTCCAGTCCCAAGAGAAGTATTCAAACAAAATTTTTTTAGAGTTCATTTGTTTATTCAAAAACTATTGGCTGAGTATTTCTAATCTTATCACTATTCACTCTGTGAATAACACAGAGTGTTGGTGTCATGTATATTACATACTACTGTGATAAAATTGCATATGAAAAATCATTAAATAGAAGGTAGTAGTGTTTTAAAAGTGTAGAGGTAGACAAAGCAGAGTGGGGTGTACAGTGACATTAAATAAAGTAGTTAAAGTTGACCCCATTGTAAAGGTGACATTTGATTGAAGGCTTAAATTGCAAAAGAGATAAAGATACTGGATCTAACACCATGAAGGCTACTAATGACTTCCATGAAAGCTTTTCATCAGAGTGTAACATAGAAATTTTAATGAATTTAAAAGAGATAATGGTTTTCACTTAAGTTAGAATATGCACAGTCTACCCTGCTAATCCCAGTGAATGCAGCTACATCCTGGGAAAAAAATGCATGTAGAGCTATGTAGAACTCTGAAAAGTAAGTAAATAGTCACGGGCAAATTGGAAAAGAAAAAATCAGAGTGGGTCTTGTGGTGGTAAACTTAGCTTTTTCACCCTCATTATTGTCAAGTTCAGATTCAACACAATCCAGAACTTGGAAGTGGGTGTACGGAAACAGTTCCAAAGAACACCTGTTAATTCTGAATCCAGGAGGGAAAAACGGTCTCCTTATCCTAGAAAGTAATTAGAGAATTCTGCTCCTTTTTATTATTTTCATTCTCTCTTGCATTGGTTTCCAAGAAACTCAACAGAACCAAAAACAACAATGACAATTTGGTCCCAAAGGAATTAATAATTTAATAATAATCAGAGCAACTGTGGTTGTAAGAAAGCTGAGCCAAATCCCTAAAGAGAATTCTACCTTATTCACAAGAGGGTTAGTCTTTTTGTTCTTTAGGCCTCAGATATGCTAATTTGAAATCAAGCAATATTGCAGAGCAATATTAGGTATTGCCCAATAGCTCAGTCTTTGTGCCAGAAAAGAAGGTAAAAGTCCTTAAATATGAGTGCTAGGGCTTTTGTATGAGGTGTCCCCCAAAAGCTCAAGTATGGGACAATACAAGAATGATCAGTGGTGAAATGATTAGATCATGTGAACCTTAACCCAATCAATGCATTAATCCACCAATAGTGGTAAACTGCAGTAACTGTAGGCAGGTAGGGTATAGCTGCAGGAGGTAGGTCACTGGGAGCATTCCATCAGGATTTATATTTTGTTCTTGGTAAGTGGAGGTCTCTCTGCTCCCTAGTACCACATTCTGAACTGCTTTTCTCTGCCACGTTCTTCCACCATGATGTTCTGCATCCATTTGTGCCTGGATCAATGGAGTCTATCGTCTATGAACTGCATTCTCTGAAAATGTGAGTCAAGTAAACTTCTCCTCCTTTAAAATTTTTCTTGTCAGGTCTTTTGGTCACAGCAGTGAAAAAGTGATCAAGACAATGATGCTGGCCCCCTTTGCAGAAGCAACATGACCAGCCATGGCAGAGAAGATGGTATTAGACACGATATTGGAAGTTAGGATAGGTAAAAACTACCAGTGCCTAAACAAAGCAGGTGTTAGTGTCTCACTCACAATATATGTCTACTGTGAATAAATAAAGGGTTCAATTCCTGAAGTTACTCAGGAAAGTATATGGAGGCTTTACCAACATACCGCTGTATAACCTCTCTTCTGATGGATTAGGGAAGAAAATCCAGAGGGATTGTGTATGGTTTTTCAGTGATGCAAACAAACAAAAAAAAATAGCATGAATGATTTTTGCCAAAATTTTATTGACCTGAACAAGTCACATGCACCTCCTCTGTGAAGCCAATATTTCAGGCTTGTTTGTGTCTGAAAGTGATGGAGAAATAGGAACACTACTAGCATCCAGATGTGTTAAAATAAATAGTCATGAACTTCTTCTACCAAAAGATAGTTAAGCAGACAAGTACCATGGATTTACCATAGGGATTTACACATATTTAGGTTGTTTAATAAAGGGAAGGATAACTGCAGAAGGGTGGAACTCAGAATCGATAATCTTTCTGAAATTCCAACTTTTTAAATTAATATGGATTTTTTGAAAGAGGGATCATAACATTTATGAGTTTCAAGGTAGTCCTCAGCTTGAAAACCAGAGATCATGATCAAATGTAATGTCACACTTGTCTCCTGGATTATATAATAGAAATACCTGCCAAGCCCTTGCTAACATCAATTGTAAACCAAGTACAGTAGAAGAGGCATCAGGTTTTATCTCCTCTGCCCTCTCTCTCCTCCCCTCCACCTCTGTTTTCCTCTTTTCAGTTCATCTTTTGTTTCATTTTCTTCTGTTTTATCACATTTCCTAGTCGCTGGGAGTCTTGCCACATCTTCTCAGAACTACTCTCAATTTTAACACTGCTTCCAGCTTTGTTCTGATATATTTCTGTGTGTTTTCCACAATCTCTTGGATTCAGAAATACAGATTTCCCATTATTTTGTGTTCCCTCCATTAAGGCAGAAATAGACACCATATCAGGAAAGTGTGACATTTTTCTAACTGATAATCCAGAAGACAATAACTTGTCATAAAATCCTAGTGTTTCATGTGGTCACATCAGAGATATTCTTTTTTAAAGAAGGAGGAAGGCCAGAGGGGTGAAATTTGTTGTCTAAGATCACATACATTATTTGAACTGAAACTGAGATGTAACCACAGGGTCTCTGATTCCCTGTCTAAAGTTATTTCAACTGAATGAAACTTTCTTTCTGAGCTCAGCCAGAATTTTATTAGGAAATGTGAGGAATTAACTTTCCTTTTTCCATAAAAAGTAACATTTTTAACATGATATTAATCTTAAGTAAATAAATTGTGTGTTACATTCTCAATAGCATAATTTCCCGATTTTAGTCAGCTTTTTCTTTGCTATGACAAATAGACCTGAGAAAAACAACATTAAAGGAGGAAGAGATTATTTGGGAGCTTATGGTTTTAGAGGTCTCAGTACAGAGACATCAGGCTCCATTGCTGGAGCTCAAGGTGAGGCTCAACGTCATGGTGGAAGACAGTGTTGGAGGGCATCAGCTCACATGATGTTCAGGAAGGAGACAGAGAGAGAAACTCCACGCCAGATACAAACTATATACTGCAAAGAAACTCCCCCAAAGACCTATCTCCTTTAGCTACATCCTACCTGCCTTCAGTTACCAGTGAATTAATCCTTCAGAGGATTAACTCACTGATTGAGTTAAAGATCTCATAACTCCATAATTTTTCCTCTAAGCCACCTTGCGTTGCTTCACACATGAGTTTTTTTGGAGACACCTAATATTCACACAACAATGTTCCCTAAATAGTTCTGCCAAAGAGAGTTGAATTGTTTTGTCCTGATCCTCATGACTGGATGACTTCATGTTATCCATGAGCGGCCAACTTCCTGTTTTCTCACTCTTTTATTCTCTTATCTTTGCTTATTACACCATCTCAATGTCCCTTTAAGTTACTATTGATTATAATCTTAGTAGACATTTCTGCCTAATCCTGAATTATAAAATGTAACATGTGGCCAACATTTGAAAGACCACACATAGATTCTTGAAGTATAATTTGCATACATAAATCAAGCCTTGTGAAATGTGCCATTTAGTGATTTTAATATATTTACAATATTGTGCAGCCATCAGCACTATTTAATTACAGGAATTCTTATCACTTAAAAGAGAAAAAACTCAAAGACCCTGGGTCCATTAGCAGTTACTATCCCTTCTGCTCCCACACTTTAGCCCCTGGCAACCATTATAAACTATTTTCTCTCTCAGTGGAATTACCTAATATGAACATTTCATAAAAGTGGAATTATATCAAATGTAGCATTTTAGCTTTGAAATCTTTCAATAAGAATAATGTTTTCAACATTCATCTTTGTTGTAAAATGAAGCAGTGTTTCTGATGGTTTAGTAATATTCCATTGTATAGATATAACACCTTTTTCCAGCTATTTATCACTTCATGGGCATTAAGGTGGTTTCCATTTAGGGGCTATTTGTTTTTAATATGCTTCCATAAACATTTACATAATTTTTGTATGGACATATGTTTTCCATTCTCTAGTGTTTATATCTAGGAGTAGAATTGCTTGTCTACATGGTAATTCCACATTTAAATTTTGGATAGCGTAATATCCTTTTGTAAAGGGCTGCATCATTTTACATCTCTGTCAGCAGTGAATAAAGGAGTCTCTTTCTCCACATCTCTGTCAACACTTGCTTTTGTCCATCATTTTTAATATAGCCATACTAATGAGAAAGCTTCCTTTAGTTTTGTATTTACAACCTCTTGAAGAACACCTGTTAGTTATGCCCACCTGGCATAGGATACATAAGACATAATTTATTGAGCAATGGATGAACAATAAAGATGAATAACTACCATTCATAAATAACACATGCACAAATAAGGTTTCTGTTTGAATTCCTTTTATTAAAATATTTTCCTTTTTATTTACTACTTCTGATTACGAAATCAATTAGTATCATTCTTATAGGTAGCATAGTGGAAATCAAAATATTTACATTAATATTTGCAGGCAGTTTCCACTGCATACCACAGGTTCCTCAAAGATTCACTTACCAGAATAAGAATTATTTTAATCAACTTTTTTATCTGTTTATTTTCCCCTTTTCTTCTTTGTCTCCGACTTCAGCCATAATTTTGTTTTCTTTCAAATCACAGGCTTTTCAATAGGACATTAAAGAGCAGCAAAAGCAGACAAAAGTAATTTTATTTTCCTTAGGTCCTCGTGAAGCATTAATGTAAGATGCTCTCAAAACTAACTAGTAGTGAGTTCCTTAACTCCCATTGCAGAAATCACAGCACTGGAATGCTCGAGGAGGGACTTACAGGCAGATCCTTCATTTTATGTGGCGCATCCTCTATGGAATGTACAATGTGCAGAGTATTTCTAAGTCCTCTGATGACTATGGTCAGTAATTTCTCATGGAGTTTAAGCACCTTTGTAAAGTCACACATCTAGAATGTAACCAAGCTCAGGAAGAAGCACTCACTGGTTTAATTCCAGAGACTGCACTGTTAATTATTTCATTCTGACTAATATTCTGTAATGTACAGGAAATATTACTCCTCAATATTCTTTCAATTACACTCTGAAATGATGTGTTAGAAGATTTTAAAAAAAAACAGGCACACTTTATTTGTACATGTTTTTAATTTTTTAAATGTTTTCCTAGGACATGATCATGGTCCCTGCCATAAGACAATGTGTTTTCAATGGAGAGGTTGAGAGAGATACATGTGCTTTTAATGCTGTCAAAATGTCAGAGAGAAGCAGAGAGAGTGTAAAATATGCAAAAAACAACTGAATACCTATTACGTATACTTTAGGTCTGTTCTTATTTGATCTTCAAGAAAGCTGTGAGGTTAGCATTACAATTTATTACCAGGGAACTGCTTACCAAAAAGAACAAGAACATCCGTATTTATGTCATAATATTCTTATTACTGCCCAGAAGCCAAATTAAGGCAGATATTTGGACCAAAAAAAAAAAAAAAAAAGACCATTGCATAGACTCACTTACTTTTTTAGGCTTATGGTTCAACTCCAGTGCTAAATACATGTCTTAATCACAGAGTAACAAAATATGACTGTATTAGTGACTCCAGTTCCTGCTGGTTAAATGCCATACTTTAAATAAGCAAACTTAATTTCATTATGAATAATTTTCTTTAAACTATAATCAACAACATCTTTTTAAATGTAGATACAATGCTTTAAATAATAAAATGGGCATATATACATAACTTACCACCTTCCTACATTTTTCCCTGTTAATATGCTAACTGACATTATAGTGAGAGATGGTGTATTTATCTAACTCTCATCCAGTTGCCTGTATTTGATTAATTTGCTTGAATCATGCAAGATATTTTTTGACTTTTAGATGCCGTGGCCACTTCTAAGTGAAATCACTTATCTATTTGTAAAAAAGTTTATATG
Organism: Aplodontia rufa; assembly: GCA_004027875.1. NCBI lineage: Eukaryota > Metazoa > Chordata > Mammalia > Rodentia > Aplodontiidae > Aplodontia > Aplodontia rufa. The sequence continues at coordinate 38,027 of PVKS010014507.1, read as the reverse complement.
CCTTATAAAAAAGCTTTATAGTTTACATCAGCCAAAGAATTTTTGTATTTGTTAATGCAACACTATTAAATAATTGCATCATTTCTAGAATGTTCCAAATCAAGCCATAATGAAAACCCTTACCATATGCCTGTTTTTGCAGGGCAAGATTTTTAGTTAGCTTCCCCCCCTCCCCTTTTAAACATCTGTGTTTGTTTATTGGGAGTATAAATATTTAAAGAGAAGGGAAGAAACATCAAACTATAAGTGAAATCAGCTTTCTCAGCCCCCTGTTGCTTGAAATAAACTTCATGGAACTTTTAGTGTGAACATGTAAGAACACTGGGCTGAAGTCAACAGAAAAATGAGTCATCTTGTGAGTGTGTTGTTTATTTCAAAATTTAATGAAGAAGTGTTTCTCTTCAGAAAGAAATTACATGCAGGTTTTATTGGTAACTAATGTTCTGAAATCCAGGCTGTTAGCTTGAAACTCTGCCCCTATGTTTTTAACCAGTCTCCAGAAACAAGCTTAACAGATTGAAAAAGATAAATACATCATAGAAACTATTGGAAAACAACATCTCCCAAAGAAACTCTTGGTTAATTTGCTATAAGCAAGGGTTTGTACAAAATTATTTGGCACCAAATCACCTCTTTTTCCCTTGCTTTGGATTGCTTTTCGGTTCAGATGAATGTTGTTTAACTATGGTAATTGGGTAAACCATAGCACAATGTAGGAGAGGATTTCAGTAAGACTCGGAGGGATGCTGGCTAATTTCTATGACTTTACTTTACATGTGCATATAACTGCCTTCTAACTATGTAGGGGAAAAGGGTGTTGAGGCTGGGACTGCCTCTGAGACAGGTCTATCTGTGAGTGTTATGTGTGTGTAAGGTGACACATACTGGCCACATAGAAAGGCTCAAATGTGTTGGACTATTGGATGTTTGTCTTATTTATCTTCCTCAGTTCAAATCAGAATCCTTACAGCTGAAAGAATCAAAATCCAGTTTGCATACCATACCCCATCGGTGGACATCATAGGAGTTTCACATCTGTGAAATGAAATCAAGTGTACTCAACCAGCATAGAAAAATGTGTGTCCTCCAGGCAAGGGAGATTAAAATAAAGCACTTTTTGCCTTCGGTGTTCAGAGATTTTGCTACACTCTGTAAAGATTGCAGTGTAACTACTGCGATTATTATAAAGCTGCATCTAGTACTTACATGCATATACCAGAAGGAGGTAACTCAACCTCATTATTCAACTTGAGGAAAATGAGGCCTCAATTTTTTAATACTCACAGAAAGTCATGAAGGGAGTTGCTGGCTAAGCTGTCTATATGGTGCATATGTTTTTATTTATTTGTTCTTTTGATCATCAAAAAAGTATTTGTGATGCTAAAGATACATGAAAGAAGGCATCTCTAAATTAATGAATGAATTTGAGATTATTTGAAGCTTAAATGTGCTTATTTCCATGCACAAAATACTCATGTCCTTAAGTATGCCAACATGGTTAACATGAGAAGACAATTCTGAACTCCAAATCAATCTATAGTCCACTATGTGACTTGGGGGAAGTTACTTCTGCTTTCTTTGCCTCAGTTTCTACTTCTGTAAAACAAAGTGTTTGTAAAAAATAATCTCTAAGTTTCTCTCGAGATTGTACAGTTCACAATGCAGATTCTCAGTATGCATTTTGTTGATTCACACTTGCTGGGATCTACTAGTGAAATGAATCAGTCCAAGTGAAGAAGGTGTCTGCCAGGACCAGGTATCAATCACAGTTCAATCTTCCCTATTATACATACAGTTAATATTGAACCTGACATTCCCCTAAGTGCCATGACCAGGATGTCTTCAATCACTAATTGACCAATCTTATATCAACCTTAGGACATTCATAAAAGTCCTATGCTGCAAGTCTAGAAGAAATTAAATGACCTAGATTTCCAAAAATAAAATTTTCACCATTAGAGAGCACTATGCCCATAATGCACTATTCAAATTTAGTTGAAAATATATTCATAGAAACTGGTATTTGTCATGTGAATGTAAATTAAAACTTATGAAAAATTACTTACTTTATAGCAAATGGTGAATAATTCACTTGGATGGATTATTGCAAAAGAACCAGGGGAACAGTATGTATAGGCTTCTGAGAAGATTCTTTTTAATAGTGGAACTCATCCTTTTAATAAGATGGCCGCTCTAAAAATTGATCATGCCTGCTAAGCTATTTCACATTTATCAAATCAGAGTTGGACACAAAGACTAAAGAGTTATTAAAATCCAAACTCTGATACTAAGTAGCTCTTTAAACATTGTCAAGGCAATGTCCCTGTGCTTAGAAATGTTGTCCATTAAATGGGCATGTGACACTGATAAATTTGCCTCAAAAGTTTTGTTGAGGATTAAATGACATTATTAACACTGTTAGGGAATGTTTAAAGATAAAATATCAATGTCTTTAAGAAGTTTCCAATTAAGTTTACTATATTTAGGGAATTAAAATGTTTCCTCCTCCAGCAGTGTTCATTCCTCCTTAGTGTAAAAATGGAATACAACCTGGGATTTTATGTATTAATAAAAGAATGGCATTACATCTATTAGCATATACTTGGATGGACTCAGAAAAATTATCACAGAAAATTTTTAAAATCTCAAATAAACTAAAACTCCTGCAAATCACTTATACAATTGTTAAGAACAGAAAAGCAAATCTAGGCTGACTTCTACATTAGTACGAAAATATAGCCATCCTGGAAATTTCTTATTAAAAAAAAGTATTTTCATTTGCATAAATGAGACAAAGGGTCTTTCTTCTTTGCATGGATTTTGATCTGTTGTGGAACATTTATTCCTCTTCATCCATAGTTCTAGCTACTACTAAATCTCTTTGCTAATGATTTCAGCTATAGACTCAGATTTGTTTAATTCTACATTTTCCAAATCATTAAAAGTAGATCCCTTTCCTGAAGGTTTTCCAACAAAAAGAAACTCAGTTCTCTTTAATTAAATCCAGTGGCCTGAAACACAAAGAGAAGATGTAAACTCAGGGGATTCCAACAGGAAGAGACTGCCTAGATCAAAAGAAATGTTCATGTGGTACCAAGTTCAGAATGTGAGTTAGAAAAATCTCTGGGGGGAAATAAAATGTGTAGTGTCCTGCAGCCTTCATGCTAAATTTGGCTGTGTCGTTTATGAGGTACACGACTCAGTGCAAGCTGCGTTTCACTTCTGTGAGCTCAAATATCCTCACCTATAAAAATGAAGTGATAATATCCAACTCGTGAGTTGTTCTTAGATTTAAGCATATTATGTGGGATGAGGAAAAAAAAGCTCACTATCAAATCCCCCACCTTCTGCTAGGGTCTTAAAGATAAATCTCAATATTTAGCTAAGTCTTTGAAATATGTATTACTCTGTCCATTTTGGGAATAAAAAGATATAGCACAAATTTTTTTGAAAAATAATCAGCACATGTCCAAAGTTGCACAGCTAACTAATGGAACTGAAAACAATTATTTAAGTGCATATCTGTAATACCTCAAAACACATATTTCTCACATCATCTCATGGTTCCTTGAGAAGGACTTCCAATAAATCATTTTTGCTCCATTAAAAATTGCTAGAATAAGCTAGGGAAATGTATTAAAAAATCCCAATTTTCACCACATATAAGTACCTCAGACCAATAACATCCAAATCAAATACCAATCTTATGGAACATTATATTGCAGTGAAAGGGAAAAAAGTGACTTTGGGGCTAACACATCTGACTTCACATGTTGCTTTCATTTGGGCTAGATGCATCTCTTTACACAAGTTATTTAGATTTGCACTCTGTGTTTTCTTATCTGTACAACCACAATTCTGAAAGCCCAATCATAAATCTGTTGTGAAAATTAAGTGAGAATAATTGGGTCCAGACGGAAGACTAAGTTGATGTCTTTACTTCATTTGTCACCTAACATCATATGAAATGGCAAAATAAATACATTTTAAAGAAATACTAGGAGAATAAAAAGAGTACATCAAATAGCTGTACATTGAAATGTCAGGGCAGACCTCATTTTTTCCACAGAGAAATAAGAAGAGAAAACATTGCTTCTCCAACTCCAGACAGAATACTACTGGGGATAAGACAAGAAAAACATCCTGGAATAGCCAAGAGGGTTGTGATTAATTCTTGGGCAAAGTAAATACAACACTGAAAGAGTAACTAAGGGATACAGCTTAATAAGATAAAACAACTAAATATAAGAAGTATGAATAATATTCAACAAAAATATTGACTGTAAATCTTATGATAGATAAATTTGAGGCACTATGGAAAAAAATAAGGCATCACATATAACTTGGTGTTATCTCAAGACATAGAGAAAAATCATATCCTCTGTGACTGAGTCATGAAAGAAAAAGTAACTCACTCTTGAGATTTATAGACACCTTTGAGCTGATTCATCTTCTCTTGTGTATGTTGAAACTGTTTTGTATCAAATATTTTAACTATTGAGATCTGCCAGCAATTGAATACTTAAAGTAATTGATCAGCAGGAGTTACCACAATACATAATTCTACTTTTCTTGAGAATCAGATTATATATATTACGTATGTATACCCTAGACTCTATTGAAATAAACTAAATATCATAGATCCATCAACAATGCTGTCCTCAAACAATTCACAAGCTTATGATTTCCAAACATTATTTATCTCCAGTTAGTATATTCTGTAGTTTGGGCCAAATGTTAATCCTTGGCTTTAGGCAGTCCTTACAGAAATCTGAGGTCAGGGGCTGGAGCAGTGGCTTAGTGGTTACAGTGCTTATCTAGCATGCACATGGATGCAGGTTCAAATACCCGCACCATGTATATAACGAAGTGGTGGAGCGATGAAGCCCACATGAAAAACTAAATAAAATTGATTCTCTCTCATTGTCCCTCACTCGCTTAAAAAAAAGAAATATGAGGTCAGTTGAGAAAATTTATTCATATTTTTTTCATATTAATTTAGAAATTATATGAATCAATCAAAATAACACTAGCATATTTCAAATAAAACTGGTCATATTACATTATATTCTTTGACTATAATAACAGAATCAGAAATGGGTAGCCCTTTGCAGGACAAGAAATTTATTTACCCCTATTTTATCTGTGTATTTATCAAAAACAGGTTTCAAATTTTATTACATGTTTTAAGGCATATTCAAACTATATTATGAAATTAAAGATTATACCATAAGTTTACCACAAAATATTTGATCAACTTGCCTGCTCTATTTGTAAGAAAAACTTTTTAAAAATAGGATCAGAAAGAAATTTCTAAGTAGTATCTACTAGAAATCTACAAAAAAATTGTACTAATTAAAACTCAAATATTAAGGCAAGGAAAGTAAAAACACTACTATCTGTGCTAGTATTCATTCTTCAGGCAGAAGTTGTGTTTAAAATGGATATACTAGTAAAAAGGTAAGTGGCACCACAATCTCAAAGAGGGAGGCAAAGACACTTACCCAGGAACTGCTGCAGAGCTGACTCCAGCAGCCTCTATGCATGGATAGAGGCCTCAGCTCCAGGGCCTGCAGCTGTGCTGAACACAATGGCCCAGAACACATCTGCCCAGGAACCCAAGGAACCTCCCCAGAGTCAAACCCAGCAGCCTCTGCACGCATACAAAGACCACAGTTCCAGGGCCTGCAGCACAGGGTACCCCCAACTAGAAACCCTACAGGAACTGAACCCAACAGCCTCTGTGAAACAGAACCAGGCCTCAGGATCAGGGCCTTCAGGTGCGGTAATCCCCCAGTCCCAAACTGTCCAGCCAATGCTTGACATGTAGCAGCCAGGCACAGCCCATTCCTCCGAGGTCCAGATATTTTGGGTATGTACCCACTGCCTAGCATCATGGATCCTGTTACTATGTGCAAGGGCCCCATTCAGGCAGAACATGAGACCCCAGGATCCACCAAAGCATGCCAGCTGCTGTGCATCTGCAAACCAGAAGGCTGCAACACACCCTGAACAGATTTCAATGAACCAATGCTCCGGGGCCGAGATCAATAAGGTACACCCAAACAAGATTCCAGGGTAAAGCAGCTTTCTGGAAAAAAGTGGTCATCAGAAGGGTGGGGTCTGACTCAACACTTTGACCTGCAAAGAAATACCTTCAGACTTGCCTACCTTCACCAAAGGGAAACTCTATGCAAAGATCCAGAAGAAGGTTATAAAATTGAGGAATCAAAATAGGAAAGGTCTACCTCAAATTCACAACTCCCCAGCAAATGAACACACAGACAGGGAGCAAAATGAAAACCTGGAAATAATTATCAGTGATCTGATTACTAAAAGAAACAATGAACTAAAAGAAGAATTAATGAAGGGACTAGGTGAGAAAACCCAAGAGATGAAAAATTCTATTATCAAAGAAATAGATATACTGAAAAAGGAAGGAACCGATTGGAGAAAGGGAGAAGTAGGAGAACAACACTTTCCCTCTGAGTCCTAGGTGGGCAGAGGGACCACTGATTGAGGATGGAAAATCTGGGTCACATGGAACCAAATCCAGGGACAGAACACCAGGTCTTCCACGTTAGTCTGGCCTAGGCGTCCAAGTCCCAACATCCACTAGGCAGTAGTAAAACTGACCAACGTTGATAAGGCAGGTCAGAAAGGAGTGAACTGAGGGCAGGAAAGAAGAGTTTTCCTTCAGGCACCTGATTTCCAGGAAAAGGGGGAGGACAAGGGAGACAGACAGAGAGGGAAGGAGTGGGAGAGAGCCTACCAGCTACTTCCTTCCAGAAGAGAAAGTCACCCTGGGTCAATCACATCAGAACAAGGATGGAAGAATTTAACAGTAGACCAACCTCTATGGAGAACAGAACCCAGGCTCTGGAAGAAAGAACTTCCAACAACGAAAATAGGCTGAGTAAGCTTGAGGGCACAGATGACAAAATAGAGACAGAAAAAAAATTAGAACATGAGCAGAATTTTCAAAATGTCTGGTATGAAATGAGAAGAAACAACATAAAAGTAATTGGGGTACATGAAGAAACTGAAACAAATGAAAGTCATAAAGGACATTCTCAATGAAATAGTTAAAGAAAAATTTCCCTTATCAAAATAGAGTCTCTGCAATGCTCATCTAGGAAGTGTACAGGACCCCAAATAGGCCTAATCAAATGAAAAATTCACCAACCACAACTTGGAGCTGAGAATATTATACTCAGAAAACTCAGCTTCCGATTTGATGGGGAAATAAGAACATTTCATAATAAGATCAAACTTGCAACATTCATGAACAGAAAGCCAGCATTACAAAGAATCCTCAAAGATAAACTCCAGATAGAAGAACAAGCAAATGTTCCTCAAAACCCACAGAGGAAATTCAATAAAAGTGCACAGTATCAAAAGTAAGTGCACACTATTCAACAAATGGTGTTGGACAAACTGGCAGCCCTGTGTAGGAAGGTGAAATTAGAGCCTTATCTCTCATCTTGCACAAAAATCAAGTTGAAATCGATTAAGGAATTAGGAATTAAGACAGTGATGATACAATTGCTTGAAGAAAAATTAGGAACAATACTCTGGCATATGGGAATTGGCAATGACTTCCTCAACAAGACTCCAAGAGTGAAAGAATTAAAGACAAGAATTAATGAGTGGAATGCCAATAAACTAAAATGCTTTTGCTCAGTCAAGGAATTGGTCAAAACTCTCATGAGAGAACCCACAGAATGGAAGATAATCATGGCCTGTGTTAATCTGACAGGGGAATAATATCAAAAATTTACAAAGAACTGAAAAACTTCAATACAAAAACACTAGCAATCCAATCAATAAATGGGCCAAAGAGCTAAACATAAGCTTATCAGCAGAGGAAATTGAGCAAGCCAATGAATACATGAGAAAGTGTTCTAAACCATTGGTAATAAGAGAAATGCAATTCAGAACTATATTAGGATTTCACCTCACTCCAGTCAGACTGGAAAAGTTGAAGAACTAAAACAGTAATAGATGCCAGAGGGGATGTGGGGAGATAAAGTACTAGCACACTGTAGGTGGGACTGCATACTAGACTAGTACAGCCACTCTGGAAAGCAGTGTGGAGATTCCTCAAAAAATTAGGGATGGATCTGCTGTATGATCCAGCAATTCCTCTTCTGGGCATTTTCCCAGAGGAGTTAGAATTAGTATATTAGAGTTATGCAGCAAAATCAATGTTCATAGCAGCTCAATTTATAATGGCCAAATTATGGAATCAACCCAGATACCCCTCACTGGATGAATGGATCCAAAAGTTGTGGTTTATATATACAATGGAGTTCTACTCAGTTATTAGAAACAATGATATTATGGAAATCATGCTGAGCTAAGCTGGCCAAAGCCAGAGAGTCAAGGGTTAAACATTTTCACTCAATTGTGGAGCCTGGAGCTAAACCCAGACTTGGGTGAAAGGTAGTCAAACTTATGTGTTTGAACTACCAAGGGCATAGCCACACATAATCTAGGGGAACCATAGACATGTAGGTGGGAAAGGGAGAGGGAGAGGCAGGGTGTTGAGAGAGGAAGGGAAGTTAGGGAGGGATTTAGGGAGACAATAATGTAGCATACAGTTTACCCCCTGAGAAGTCAAATATTATGTGCATAATCATTTAATTATGTAAAATTCACAAATATATATATTCACAAATATATATATATACATACATATATATATATTTGTGAATATATATATTTGTGAATATATATATATATATATATATATATATATATATATACCATTATGTTTCTTAGGGGTATAATATAGAAGCTTCAAGAGATTATGGCATGGTATGGATGATGTGGGGTAACTATGGTTTATGATAAAATGCATATTATATTGTCACTTTATACAAATTTATAATTGTAAAACAACTCAACTCAATTTTAAAAAATGAAGGAGGCAAATATGATTGAATTATGGATTATAAAATTGTATATTAGCAAAATATCTCATTGTAACTGAAGAGTGCAATAAAATAATGTTCAATATAATAAAAATAGCCATAGCAAGTTGTTTCTTAGAAGTTAACAAATGCCAAGGAGTAATTCTAAATCTGTAGACATTATAAAATATTCTTTATAATAGGTCAATAGAATTGTTTCTATTTTTATCCCCTTTAGCTGATAAAGAACTTGGTGTATGTTGGCCACCTCACATAAATTGTTTCTGCCTGGTTATAACTTAGTACAATTACCAAGGGAATTCGTATGAAGGCTTCTTAAAACACTTGGAATGGAAACAGCATGTGACAGCTATACCATTCCTTGGTATTTATCCTAAAGAATTAAGGGCATCACACTCTAGTGATACAGGTATATCCATGTTTGTGGCAGCACAATTCAAAATGTTCAAACTCTGGAACCAGTCTAGATGTCCGTTAACCAATGTATGGATGAAGAAAATGTGGTACAGATACACAGTGGAGTTTTATTCAACCATAAAGAAAAATAAGGGGGAGTGGTGGCTCAGCAGTTGGAGCAATAGCTTGGCATATGCAGGGGCCTGGGTTCAAATCCTCGCACTACATACACAACTAAGTGTCAAAGAAACAAGGCCAGATGATAAAATAAATAAAACTGATCCTCTCTTCTCTCCCTCTTTCTCCTTTTTTTCTCTTTGTCTCTCTCCCTCTCTCTTAAAAATGAAAGAAAAATTAAATTATGACATTCTCAAGAAATTGAGTGGAACTAGAGACCATCATGTTAGTTGAAATGTGTCAAACTTAGAAGATTAAGGATCTTAGGCATTCTTTCATATGAGAAAGCTAGAGAGGAAAAAGGAAAAGAAAGATGGGTGAGGGTGTCTCATGAAAATCAAAGAATCATCAGTAAAACAGAGGAAAATGACGGGGGGGAGGGAAGAAGAAGGGGAAATACTGAGAATGATATTTGTCAAATTATATTGCTATATTGTGTGCATGTATGAACATATATAGACAAAACCCATTATATACTCCTATAATATATACCAATAAAATGTGTAAAATTATTAGTGCTCCCAGAAAGATTTATACTCAGGTATTCTGATTGCCAAGAATGTATCCTTCATCACACTCAGTTTTCCAATGCACTGTGAATAATCAAATGATTAATGTAATTTTAATATGAGCTTAATCAAAATAGAAAAAGAAACTGTTAAATACTGCTAAACAAATTCCAAAACAGGATATGACCCTTTGAAAAACATGCAAGAATATTCCTTCACTAAGAACATTTGAAAGCCAAAGAAAGTCATGAATGATGTGCTATTCCAGCCAATAAAATTATACAAATAAAGCTCTATTAATTACATTCAGGACATGATATGTATTGATAGTAGATTAAGTAAATAGATCCACAATACAATAGAAACTTCAGAAATATATAGGTGATCTGGTTTTGATAAAAGCAATTTTTTACATCAAAATAAAGAAAATATGTTCAATACTTTTGGCATAACAGTATTTATTTGTGAAAATGAACATTCACACTCCTTTTTCATATTTTACTCAAAGAAAATACAAGTAGATTAAATAGGTAAAGACAATAAATAAAATAGAAAAAGTGTAGAATAAATTTTTAAAAAATAAATTTGTATTAAGAAGGCTTTCCTGGGGGCTGGAGTGACGGCTAAGCGGTTTCAGGGCTTGCCTGGCATGCTCGAGGACTTGGATTCAATCCCCAGCACCATGTACATAAGGAAGTGTGGGAGCAATGAAAGCCCCCTCACTTTAAAAAAAAATAAGGAAAAAGAAAAAAAGAAGGAAGGCTTTCCTGAATAATACATGACATCCAGAAGCTGTATTGCTGAGGCTGACATATGTAATTATTTTATCATAGATATTTTAAATCCTGTGTATTCAATGAAACACGCTAGTAATCAACTCAAAAAAGGAAGTAAATAAATAAGGAATTTTTTGGAGAAATTTGATATATATAGGGATCAAATAAATATCTTGACTAATTGGAAAACTCCCAAAACTGAGTAAAAAAAGAAAAAGGCATAAGTAAGAAATTTACACAAGGAAAAATGTAAAAGACCAATTATGTGCAAAACAAAGTTGAAAAATGTATACCTTTTCTAATAGGGAAAGGTAAATTAATATTAAATATTATTTTGCATCCATTTGTATTAGTTTTCTATTGCAGTCAAGTTTCTGGTAAAATTCAGTAGATTGAAGCAGAAATGTATAGGGAATCTGAGGCAGAAAGACTGCAAGTTTCTGGCCAGTCTTGGCAACTTAGTGAGACCTTATCTCAAAGTAAAAATAATATAAAAAAAGTTCTGTAGGTGTAGTTCAGCAGTATAGTGCCACTGGCTTCAATCCCCCAGGGGACTCCACAAATTTATTATCTTACAGTTCTGTAGCTCAGAAACGTGAGACAAGTCCCAGAAGGCTAAAATCAAGGTGGTGGCAGGGCCGCATCCCTTTCTGGAGGTTTTCTTGCCTCTTTTAGCAGGTAGAGGACACCAGCTGCGTGCTCCAATGATTAGGTTCTTTGAGCTTGCTTCCATCTGAGGTCCTGGTAGGTGGGCTGACTGGGGCTAGGTAGGCTGTATAGCATATCTCAGCTTACAATTACATATAAGATTGCCTCAAAATATAAGAACTTTGTATTGCTCCAAATATTGATCATTTTGATTCCAAACTTATTTTGTATTACATTAAAAAGAGTGACGTGATGTTTCCTAATTTCTGTGGCTGATTTTTTTTAAATTCATTTACAAGATTTCAAATGAGAAGATAACTTGAAATTCTTTTACCATAGTAGCAATTCCAGTTTGGGGACTATATTAAGATGGTGAATTGATAATGACAGCTACAGAATATTCAAGTTGGATGTAACCTTACATGTTGTTCGCTCAGTTTTCTGCTTCGGGATCTATTAGCATTTTGTGGGGACAATCATTAGTTGTTCAGGAATTTTCCACATTTAATACACTCTTTAGTTTCCTTCATTAGGACAGCCAGAGTATCCACAGTTATTTCCAAGTTTATCTCTCAGAATGAATTGTTAAGCAGACTGATGATTAAAAAGGTAAAGAAATTGCCAGAATAAAACATATCAAGTTCAGAGAAATGATAACAAAATAACCACTATGACTCCCTCTTCTATGTTCTTTCTTCCTGTATTTCATAGCCTTATTTTTACATAGTCAAATTAATTTCCAATTTTCCAAATATAATGAAGTGAACAACTAAACATTCTATTAGCTTCTTGGTTTTTTATTGTTATAAATAAAGTTCAACATATATAGTTTAACATTAGAATATGTACAAAAGTAATAGTTTAAAAATGAGTCAGCAGAGAAATTCATGCTTCATTTTGTTTTTAACAATGATTCACTTGTAAAGAAAGATATGCATTGTTAAATGTGTTTAATTACAAGTTAAAAGTAAGAAGGTAAAATAAGTTGAAGTGGATTGCTTATCAACTTGAGAAAATTAACAATAAACTTTTTACTGATAAAATTTTAACAACAAAATTTTTATGAGAAAATATGATATGAAGAAAGAAATAAAGTTCTTTTGCAGTATCAGGAAAGTGAATTGTACACTAAAATTCGAACCAATAATACATGTGTCTTGCTAAGCTAATGAAAAAGTGCTAGATTTTTTTCTTTCCAGATTTGTGTGAGAGCATAGCACATATCACATAAGTAATAGGATGCAGAAGTTTAAAGTATTTACACTGAATAAAGCTATGAAAGATGATACTAGGCATCATAGTCATTAATATACTCATCCTGAAATCCTAAATACACATGGAAAACCTAAATGCTTCTAGGTAAGAAATCTGTGAGAATGTCAAAGAAAGGCACCTGATAGGAAACTGAAAGGACACAGATTGCAAAACAAAACAAGAGTCTCAAAGGCCTGGGGATAGACAGAGAGAAATTTGATTACATCATTCTGTGAAAGGAACCCCACCACTCCAATAAGCCACTGCAGGAAATGTTTCAGTATAATTTGCTTCCTTTGACCTGTAGCCTAGAAACCACAAAGGACTTCATGGTCTGGACGGGAACAAATGAGACCTGAGCCACTTATGACAAAAGAGAAATTAGGGTGTCTTCCCAGCTCTAGCTGATCCAGGAACATTTCTGAGCTCAGCTTTGTTATCTCAGTGACTATGAAGACTCAGTCCATCAGGGGACTGAAACTAGTAAATGCTAAGGAATCGCTAGACATAGAGTGGGACTGAACAAAGATGCAGGACCACTCATGCAGATCATTTGGGCAAACTGTTGACAGAGGAAAGAGATCACAACTGCTAGTTAGAAAACCGTTACACAGACTGAGTAGTTGGCAGTCTTTGTGCATTCTAACCACTTAATGTTTAATATCAAAGTAATATTTTATTTCCTAGTAATTAAACTTCTTACTATAATGTGTTATAAGGGTACTTGTCTACTATTTCAGCTGTTGCTGGAAAGTACTAGGGAAGAGAAAATATGCCTCCTGGCAAAAGTCCATGAGAATAATTATCCAAGGAAATTCATACTACAAGTGCAACTAATTAAGGTGTTATCAGCATAGGTAAAAACAAAACTCTTAATTGGCTTTTGTTAATTTTCGTCCAAAAGCTACTGCACCACAAGATGGTGTTGAGGTGTGTTTGAGTATTATTTTTAATTTAAGGTTAGGGCGAGAAAACACACCAAATTGATCAGCAGGGGAAAAAAACAGCACTGGTTCCTGTAAGATGCTAGCTCATAAAGGTGCTTAAGGCTCACCTAAATCTCTCCCGAAAGTTTCCTTCCATTCAGTCCCAACATGTACTCTAATGTTTTGATATTCCAGTGAAAATAATAATAAACTTTTGTGCCAATGAGCTTGTGTTAACCCATGGCATCCCTCAGTATAGCAAACCAGGGTTCCCACAAGATGCTGGATGCTATAAAATCCTTCTCCATATGACAGTAACATATTGAGAAAGGAGATTCATTTCTCCATCTTTCAAAGAACACAGGGTCATTAAAACATGAAGCTCCTAATGATAGGATAGCTGAGTTCAGTGCTGACATCATTGGGGAAGTGGCTTCTTGTCACCCAATTTCTCTGCTCTTGTACTTGCACAGGGTCCCTTCCTTTAACTGCTGAAGGCCTGTCCACACTAGTGCTCTCTGGAGCTATTGACAAAAAAATAATGGATATTTGTTTATCATCTGCCATGCACTCCAAATTACTTAAACTTATTTAATGAGTAGGAGCAACTTTGCAACATGCTATTATCATCTTTTTGCAAGTAAATAAACCAAAGCTGAGAAATAAAAGTAATTTGCTAAAAGATGTATTAAGGGGCAGTTGGCATCCTTGAATTCAGGTTTGCTGATTCAAAGTCAGAAATGGAGGCTTTGATACCCATGTTCATGGCACAAATACAATAGCCAAACTATGGAACAAGCCTACGTGTCCATCAATTAATGAATGGATAAAGAAAATTTGGGGTGTGTGTGTGTGTACATACACACTTTTAAGGTGTAGTTTTATGTCATTTACAGGAATATGAATGGAAATTGGAAATATTATGTTAAGTGAAATAAACCAAACTAAGAAGGTCAAGGGTCACATGTGTTTCATTCATGTGAAAGATAGAGAGGAAAAAGGAAACGAAAGTTGTGTATGTGGGGTCTCATGAAAATCAAAGGAAGATCAGTAGAATAGATGAAAGGGACCAGGGGGAGGGAGGAGGGGAAAAAAAGGGAAGTAGTAGGGAATGTCATTGGCCAAATCATATTGTTATATTCTGTGCATGCATGAATGTATAACCACAAATCCCACCATTATATACTAATATAATGCACTAAAAATGTGTGAAATTGGGCTGGAGTGATGGTTTGGTGGTTAAGATGCTTGCTTGGCATGCAGGAGGATGTGGATTAGAACCCCAGCACCACACATGCAGCAATGAAGTGTGAGAGCAACGAAAGCCAAAATAATCAGGTTTGAGCTGTTGAATTTAAGGGAACTTAAAACTTAAATTTCAAACCTAATACTCACCCATACACCTAAATTTTGTATTTCTCTTAAAATAAAACATGAAAGTCTTTATCAATCCTTGAAATGTTACATAAAAAAGAAGTCTTGGAAATAACATTTGAAATAGTGAACTAAATTTATCAACACAGAATAAAGGAAGACATGGTGATCCCTCCCGCTGAAGGAGGGGGCAAGAAGAAAGGAATGACAGTTTCTAGAACTAGCAATGATACCACTTGGGAAATTTAAGACACCTGATAATAATGTTTTTGACAGAGCTACATAACTGATGTATCGTCTAGATTTACACTTATTTTCTTCAGTTCAGTTAGAATGTGTGGTTAGAGCTAGACACATAATGTGATGTCTCTAATTAATTATGGAGGAGTTATCTATCAAGATGACTAATTAATGATTTCAAACTTGGCCCCTGGAGCAAATCTGGCCCACTACCAGTTATTACAAGATTTTATGGGACATAGCTAGCCACGACCATTAGTTAATGATTTGTCTATGGTTGCTTCCATACTACAACAGCAGAGTTGAGTAACTGACAGATACAGCATGGCCAAAATGTACAAATTTACAAGCTAGCACCTTAAATTACTAGTTGCTACCTGCTGGACAAGTTTATGGAGAACATGAACCATGTGTTTGGATTCCTACTTTCAAGAACATGGGATTCTTAAACGACAATATCAATCATTCTTATTCTAATAGTGAAGTCAACCCAAAATTCAGTAAAGCTCTGATTTTTGTATGCTACTATATGTCATCATCAAGATGATGCCACCTCTGGGTGGCATTTTTGAGATTTTTTTATAATAAAGTGCATATATATGTATATGCACACATTGTCATCTAATGACGTGTGAAACAATATATTTTAAAATTTTAGGTAGCATATTACAATTTCTTATAACCCTAAAAATAGGGTAGAAACTTCTTCTTCAGAAGAGCAAGGATCATTTCTATCAAGTTCATCACTATATTCATAACAAATAGAACAACACCTGGCCCAGAATAAGAGCTCAATTATTTTTTTATGATTGAATTTTAAAAGTTTACATATCTGGGATGACAGACTTCCTCTAATATCTTGAATTGCTATTAGCATGCTCTATAGTCACTTGTATTTAATGTTGATCTTGATCATGTGTATAGATGACTCTTGATCTTTCAGATTCTGGGAAATAATAACAGGACAATGTCATTTTAAATTTTCTCATTTGTTTAGCTCAATTTCTTCTTCATTGTCTATGAGAATGTATAGTATGGTGAAAAAAGTGAATACTTATTCATTTAAGCATATTATGGACCAGCAATATGTTTAAAAATATGTTATAATGTATTTCACTGAATTATTTTGCAGATCACTTCTTTTTTGTAATCTAGTTCTTCAGGAAAGGTTAAAATTTGGGAATTAAAAGCCATAAGACACAAAGCCCATGTTTTCCCCACCATTCCTGTTAAAATGTTTTATAATGATTTTGACTTAAGAACAAATCTGCTGTAAGAGGATTCCTAAAGATTCCTGTTTATATTCTCCTTGATCTCAAACATCAGGAGCCTTTTATAATATGTGATCATGATTAACACTAAATGCACATGGTTTTACAGTCTGCGATGGCAATTCATTAAATCATAAATTGACTCTGTTATTTAAAGTAAATTAATTGTTCTTTTTCTTCAATCATAAAAGTATTTATTGAACTTTTACTCTGAGCCAGGCATTGTGCTGTATGTTAAGAATTCAATATTGAACTTGACATACACGGTTTTTGCCCTTTCAGAATTTTTGTATTGAAGTTCTAAGAATGCCTATGAAGGTCTAAAACTCTTTTATAGTTACATCAATTCATGAATTAGAAAGTCATTTCAAAACACTTTCCTTAATTCTTATTTCATCCTTTTGAAATAAATCTTGTTACCTCAGCAATCTAATAGCATGCTGATATGTAACAGAATTAAATAGCATATCTATAACTTGCATTTAGAACTGTTGAATAAAATTTGGAATTGAGTCTTTGGGTGCAGAGAAAATTCTCCATTCTCTATATTGCAACAAGCTCTTTTTAAAAGGACAATGATCTTATTTTCTACAATAAACATATTTGATTCTTCTGGAAGTTTTCATAAATTTTGCTTCTGTAGGAATTCTCTGCCCTAGTCCAAATCTAAATAGCATTATTCAGGGACCAGAAAGAATTCTAGAGATTATTTAAGTATACATTACTCATTTTACAACTGAAGAAATTTAAATCTGGGTTATTTTGTGAATGACAGCTTATCGAGAAAGAATCAGTGAGCTTCTTGATGGTGATTCAGCTCTCCTTTCATTTCCCTGTGAAGGTTTTCCCTGGCTTTAGTATTCTTTTTTTTTTTTTTCATTTAATTAACCATTTAATTCTGTAAAATTTACAATCAGATATAGACAGATAAACAGACATATCTCTTATAGGGACATAATATAGAATAATCAAGAGACTAGGCTGGCTTTAGTATTCTTGCTATTAGATTCTGCCATTACTGTGTTTAATGGGGTTGTATGATCAACTTTTATACTCTAATAATCCAAATCCATTTTCCTGGATGAAAAATTTTGTTCTCATCTTTTCTTTTATTCATCAAAATGCCAAAGAAAGCACATACTGAAGTATTGCATATCCTAAAATGTTATTGCTCACATTTATGTTCTCTTGTTCCAAGAGGGAAAAAACACTATTAAATTATAACAAATCTGTTTGTAATGTATTCTGCAGCTTTATGATGGCCTGAAATGTGAGCTTGATGATAGGAATCTCCAAATAACCTCACATCATTTCCTCTGTTCTCTGTGTATTTGGACAGTTGGTCAATGCCTTCACTCATCTGTAAATACTATGTGATCTGTGTTATATAGCAAGATTTGTTCAAAATCTACAAGGACACAAATCAATAACACTGCCTACCATTTTTAATGGAAGATTTGAAAGATACTGAAGTGTGTTAGATGAATTTTCTTTATTGCAGTCATAATTTGGTATATGTATCCTGTGTATTTATATACCCATATGTTGTCATTCCACTTTTCTTTTATTCTTATGGTCACTGATAAATATTTCAGAAATATTACTACTCTCATTCATTTTTATTATGCTAGTTAAGGGAAATATTTATATTTTTATCATTTTAGAAAAGCCTTAACTCTGATTTCACAATACTGGCCAAAATGAGTAGCTGGAAACAATTTTGAAGAAGATCATCCAAGTCAGATGTTATATATTCAAGTCCCAACTTTACGTTTGTCATTACTATACTTTATAAAATGACTATCTTTATCTGTCTCTGTTTCATCATCTGAAAATACAGTGTTAATAATTAGTTCTTAAGACAGATGTGAAGGTTAAATAAGACAATCCATGCATTGTTATGCTTCCCTACCTTGTAAACAATAAACATTCAATACTTATTATTGTATTAACTATGGTGATGATAGTGATTATGATAACAGTGAGGATTATGGTTAACTTGCTTAGATTCCAAATATTCAAGTCCATGGCATACAAGCAGAATAGTTTCTATTTTAGTTTTGACATGAGGTTACATCCACAAAGCTCATGTTAGGCAATATAGGGATGCTTAGAGATGAAATTAGATTAAGAGAATGGAACCTATTTAATACATTAACACATGTGTTAATAAATTAACACATTAATAATTTGAAAGAATTACTAGGTGTTAAATGTGGGCAGGTGGGGCCTGAGTGCAGGAATTAGGTGAGTGGGGACATGCCTTGGGTATTATGTTTGTCCCTGGCTCTTGTCTCTTTCTGTGTTTCCTAGTTGCCATGAGCTGAGATATTTTACTCTGCCATGATATTCTGCCTCAACTTGGGCCCAAAACAATGACTCTGGCTAACTATGGACTGAACCTCTTAAACTGTGAGCCCAAGACAAACTTTTCCTCCTCTAAGTTGTTATTGACATGTATGTATAGTGCATATAGTGCATGCTCAATATCAAAGTAGGGAACTTGGGTATATTTTCACTGACCAAAGGTCATTAGTTTGTGTCTGTTAGTCAAGATCAGCATTACAAATATAGGACCTGAAAAAGGCAAAATTTAATGAAGTACTTTTGGAAAATTCACCAAAGTTATAGATTTTATTTGTATCCCATATAAAATTATATAGACCTATTTCTTTTCTGACACACAGACCAACTGAGGACTATGCCAGGGAGGATATCTCCTGAACCAAGGGAGGAATCATGGGAGAGTGACCTAGGGAAAAGGTGGGGAATGGAGGCAAGCAGCTAAAATGATACTTTGCACTACAAGTTATCTAAGGTATGTACCCTAGAGGTGACAACGGAACAGAGAAGCAGCTGGAGAATCACAAAGTGAAAAACCATTGAAATATGATCTGACTCAGGACCCCCATCTGAGGCAGTTCCCTGCCTGCATTTTAAGGGCCAGTGTAGGCGTAACATGAAATGGACAGGGTAGGAATTGTCTGCTGTGTTCAGTATAATTCACCTAGTTTAGCTAAAATATTAGAGCTATTTAGTTGCTAATCTTGTTTTGACAAGTATACTTCCAACTCACAATACTGAACTTGTTCCACTAGATCACATGAGAAATGTTGAACCAATTTACAAAAGACCAGAAAGTATTGACATAAAGATGTTTTATTCTATTGACATAGCCCCATAGGCCTGAGGATCCTTGAACCTTCCAACAAACTGTACCAATTAGATTAAAAAAGTGGTCTTTAATAAGTATTAAAATTTATCAGCATCAAACTGATTCTAACAGACATTAGTATGTGTCTATTGTTGGTGTCTTAGAAGTGCACACATACTTGAAAAATTCTTTGAATTTCTGCTACTTTCTTGGTTATCAACATCAATTTTCAATCCCCCTTTGTCTGTGAATTTATTCAACCACCATGTAGGTGTACATTGCGTGGTCCATTATGATTCAGCTCAGAGTAAACTTCTAACCCAGGGTCCTCAATAGTTTCCCAGTTCAGGCAGAGTAAATGCTAATGTCCTTGGGAGGGCTGCAATTCCCCCCTGTGAGCTGACTTCATCTTTACCACGCTCCTTGTCTGGTGCTGTTCCAGGTCCTCTGGGCTGTTCCTGCACTTGCTGTTTTTCCTATTTGCCATGTTCTTCCTGCCCTCAGATAACCATGGGGATGGTTCCTTTGCTCTCTCTGGGTCTCAGTTCAAAAGTAGTCTTATCAAGGTCTTTGCTGGGTCCTTTAATGACTTAGTCCTTCATATTTCCTCTCCCTGCTTTTTTTCTTTATATTTAGCCATATCTAAAATGTGACTATTTCATCTATTTGTTGTCTTCATTGTTTGTTTCTTCCAACCAGCATATAAATTCCATGATAACATGTTTTTATGTTTGTTTTTGTTCAATGCTGAATCCTCAAGAAATAGAACACAATCTGAATTTGAAAAAATGAATATAAAATACACCACCAACAAACAATTAGGTGAATAAATTTTGGTCTCTTTAAAATTAGATTTAAACTCATGTGACATCCTTGTTAAAGGAGCAATACCAGTTCCAAACACTATAAAAGAAGATTTAAAAATTGAACATTAGACTCCTTCATACTAACTACCCTTAGTGATTTTCATCAGTGTTGTCATAAACATTTTTCAACTATAAATAATAGTGTCTTCCAGAAGGATTTTCACATATTTTACATATGCATTGTCTTTGTCCATTCAGTTTGCTCTAACACAAATTCCATAGCCTGAGTGGCTTATAAATAACAGAAATTCATTTCCCACATAGTTCTGGAGGCTGGTAGTCTAAGGTCAGTGGTCTGTGCTTACTTGGTAGAAGTGATGAGAGATATCTCTTTGGATTTGTTTCACAAGGGAATTAATAAATGAATTAGTGGGTTATTGTAAGAATGAAACTTCATCCTGCAGTGCTCTATCTGTTTTTTTTGCTCTGTCTCACCTTCTGATACCCTCTGCCATGTCACAAGTTGCCAAGGAAGCCATTGCCAGATGCCAAGCACATGCCTATGCTAAGCTCTTGGACTTCCCAAAATATGAGTAAAATAAACTCATTTTCTTTCTTTTAAAGAGAGGTGGACAGTGATAGAGAGAGAGAGAGAGAGAGAGAGAGAAAGAGAATCAGTTTTATTTAGTATTTCACTTGGCTTTCATTGTTCAGACACTTAGTTGTGTACGTGGTGCTGGGGTTCAAACCTGGGTCCTTGTGCATGCCAGGCAAGAACCGCAACTGCTGAGCCCCCTCTCCAGCCCCTAAACCCATTTTCTTTTTAAAATACTCAATCTCTGATATTCATTTAAAGTGACATAAAATGGAGTAAGACACTTCCAAAAAGGCCTTACATTCGAATAGCATTACCTTGGAGGTTAGGATTCAACATAATGAATGTTGCAAGAGCACAAATGTTCAGACCCTAACGCATACCATCTTCTCCACTTTATGAAAGTATGTCTCCCTCCTCTTTTCTAAATTTTATCTCCTCTAGGTATATCACACATTCCTTCTTTTCTAAAAGCAACTCCTTCTATTTTCTTATGGCTCAAACTGATCTCTCTCCCTCTTCATTTTTGGACTCTGTGGTGACTAAAGCACTCATTTGGTAATACTAATTTATTCATCGGAAAGATGAATTAATAGCATCTGAAATTTAATAGGCTGATAATTGTTTAGATTGCTGTTACTTCCTTTGACTTGGTTATGAATCTATCCAAGTCTCATTGATGCTTTACAGTTATTTGAAACCTTTTCAAGTCTATTATGATTTGTATGTGGCATATGGTTAAACAAATATTTATTGCTGAACTTATTCTCACTACAGTTGTATAGCAATACAGTACAGTGGTTTTGACTTTTGAGAATATTTAAATAGAATAGGATATCTAAGTTGGTGGAAAGTCAGAAGCACCATCCTCTACCAGCAAACCTGGCATTAAAGATAAAGATCCAGTTTCTCTTCAATTCTATTCAAGTCCCTCTAAGTGGATGGGCATCCTCAAACAGTATCATAAGATATGAAGTGAGAAACTCTGCCAGTAAGTCACAAAGGCAAACCTTTACTCTTTCCCAATTGCCATAGCAAAACTCAAACTAATTCTAATTAGCATTGAGGATCCCAACAAAATTATTGGTCAGAGTCTACTGTAGTTCTTGTATATCATATGCGTTTAAAAGCTACTCTAGTCAGTTTCAGGAAGGTGCAACATCCTTTAGAAAAGCAAATGTAACAAGCTCAGAAATAAGACGATGCACACAGCTGGGTACTCTTCTAAACTGTTTATCTCAATTTTACATCTAACTTGTCATTTTGAAAGACATTTTTCCTCTTAAAATCTTTCCTGTTTCTGAAGAGAGTAAAGCTATATCCTAATATGCCAACAATTGCTGTAAATTTTTGTTATTTATTGAAATCATACTATTGTGTCTGTTGTTTATACTTCATTTTCAAGAATAAATTGCTCGAAATGCAGGTTACTACATAAATATCCCACTGCAAATTAAATGGTTGTCAAAAATATTTGGGGGAAATTGCAGTGAAAAATAAACCAATATACTGTATGATTTATCATGCAACTTGCTCACCACTCCGGCAGTACACTGAAAGAAAGGAGGAGTCTTGTCTTTTCCCAAACAGCCCTTTCCATCTTCTAGTGTCTGTATGTGTGCATGTGTGTGTGCGTGTGTGTGTGTGTGTGTGCATGTGCACATATACATGCCCATATTCCCCAGGTCATTATGGGAAAGAAATTTTAGAGTTGGAGTTAATGAATGTTTAAAAGTGGAGTCATTTAATCTAAAGGAGGAGAAAATTCCATGGTTGTGAATGTGCTCTGGAGCTTAAGAAAATGGAATTACCATTGACCTTGTTAGTTTAATTAAGTGATTCTTAATTACGGTGCTAACAGAATGTAGCCAGCTAATGACATACAAACTAATATTGGCTTAAAGTGTATGCTATAATTCCTGATGACAACGATGATGATGATGATGATGATGCTGTAATATCATCTGCCATTAAGCAATGGATCAAAGGGCAGCATATATATATATATATATATATATATATATATATATATATATATATATTTGCTATGACACAGGAGGAAATCAGCAGGCAACCTATGGAACATATTTGTGGAAAGCCATATGTCTACTTGGAGAGGGAAAGCTAAATGGAGAAACAGAGAGATAGAACATTAAAGTAACCTGTCTTCTATTAAAAAATGACTGTAGTAACAAAAACAGCATAAGTCCATATAGATTAAATATTTTATATAGTATATTTAGCTTGTCTCAGTAAATATTTATTGTGCATGTATTTGATCAACCAAATGGGGGAAAGAAGCAAATTGTGCTTCTGGTTTTCTCTCTGCTTCCTTTCCAACTCAGACTTAGCCAGTTTCCTACAGAGCAACTATCCAAAGAGCAAGCCAGGCAAATCCTAAGAATATCAATGTTAAAATACATTCTTAGTGATTGTGGCTAGAGCAATGGTTAGAGGTTGCAGCATTTGTCTGGCATGCATGAGGAGTCTGGTTCAAACCTCAGCAGCACATACATTACAAAGTGTGTGAACAATGAATGCTTCATGAAAAACTAAATAAAATTGATTCTCTCTCTCTCTGTCTCTCCCCCTCTCTCTCTCTTAAAAAAATTCTTGATGATTACTAACAATTTATCTTCAAAGGATTTGGCCCACTGTGTAAATCCCTCCTTTACTCCTGAAGGTAGCTAATTTTCATGTCTGTGTGGACTCAGGTCACTGTCTCCATGCTATTGTTTGCAAACTCTAAGACTGTCTTTTTCCTGAAGGTGTTTCTCAGAGTTAAGGTTTTTCAGTGCTCTGTTGCAGCATATGTTTTTTCTGGAAAATATTTCACTTTTTTCTAAGATTTTAAAAACTATTACCTAAATATATTCCAGCAGGGCTATGAGGTTCAGAGCAAAATATTTGTCACTTGTGCATTCTCCAGGACTCTCTGAATAGGCTGAGTTTTCTACTAGAAAGGGTAGTGTTTTACTTTCAGTAGTAAAATTTTATCTTCTCCTAGATGATTTCAAAGTATATCCCTTAATTACTTCATAAAACACACCAGGACATCAGACGTGCTCCTGCAAATAAGATGTACCTGACAAGGACCACTAAATGCAGTCTTAGAGCTGAGAGGACTTCCCCGAAGCAGGGAATATCAAGAGCAATACATGAACCCTGAGTCCTGCAGAAATGTAGGTCACATTGGAAGAGAAACATAAGTATTGGTGCATAGGAAACAGACAGAAAAAGATGAATAGTCCACAGTTTAGCATAACCTACCACTTATCTTCATTCATCCAAATCTTGCCAGTTGCCAATATCTGACCCAGATAAGATCCAGGTATTTCTACTTTACTAATTTCATATTCACTTTGATGGTACCAACTGTCTTTAGCATTCTTTGGTTCCCGAAGAAGTACACAACAAATTATGCTCTTATTATATCATATTATGCCTCCATTAGTTTCAGCTTTTCTGTCTTTAGCTTCCTAAGGACAAGGACTGTGTCTTTTCCTTTGTTTTGTCTGTGTACCTTCCATGGTGACAGAAATGCATATGGGTTTTCACTCAAAGTCATTGCTAAATGAAAGAAAGGATGAATAAAATGAAGGAATTAATGAAGGACTGACTACCCATGCTTCTTTAAATTCACCAAATCTATAAGTGTTTCCTGATTTTTCTTTTAGAAGATATGCATACTCTTTGCAACAACACTTAAATGCAGGTAAACTAATATATACTGCATATAGGAACTGTATATGCTAGCTGTATATATATGTATATATATGTATATATATACATATATATATGAATAAATATACATATGTATTTATATCCATGAGTTATATACATATGTATATATATACATATGCATATATTTGAAATAATAGAATCATACATACATACTGTGTAACAAATACAAAAGGTATTTCTCTTTTCTTTAGACATTATAAGCCTTGTTAAATATCCATGATATGCTTTTATTGGAATGTAACCATGGCATACCCATTCTTCTTAACCTAGAAATGCAGGTGCTCCTGCTAAGTAATCAAATTGGAACAAACTGTGTCTATCCCGACTTCAGAGAATTCATCATGAAACAGATAGTGTAACTGGGGAAATCATGAGGTAGCTAAAAAGTGACATTTTAAGTGCATGAAGAAATTAGAGAGAGAAAGAAATGAAGTTGTAATCATCTAGAGATCTTCCACTCAGGAAACTTCCTTTATTTTCTGTGCCACATGTGAACAACATGGCAGAATAACTTAGTGTCTCCTTTTTCTCATCACCACCCCTACCCATATGGGCTAAGATGAGTCAATTCTTCTAAATATCTTTATAATATGCTACTTTCTCTCTATTCCTGGTTGTTTTCCTAATTCCAGTTCTAATAATTTTGCTTCTGAATTAAGTTCTCTCTTTTCTTTGGTTCCTCTAATTTATCTTCTGCACAGTATCCAGAGAGAACTTCCTAAAATATAAACCTTATCAAATTATTTCTCCATGTAAAATTAACACTGAATCCTCATTTTTTCAGATTAATATTGAAATTATTTCATGCAGAACATAAAAAGATCATTATTTTAAAAAATCAATTTTATCCACCCACCCCATTACCATTCTTTTAGGAAATAAACAGCTACCAACCCTGTCCCTGCTCCTTCTGTTAGCAGAATTGACTCTGCCTAAAGCACTGTTCCTCCTTTTCATCACATCCATTAGATCATTTATGTGTGTTAATCTCCTGAGGGATCTGAAGAGCTCTATAAACAACAGGAACAGATAGTGAGAAAAAGATCTATGTATAGGAACAATATGTGGCTTTACCAAAGCACAGTTCAGCTAGTCAGCTTAAATTTTATCAGTTTTTTTTGTTTCAGAATTTGTTTTCAGAAATTCATTTAAAGAGTTCTCCATCCCTCCCCAATGTTTTAATACCACTGAGCTTCCATGAAATTCATATGCTTCTTATTTTCTTTGTTGGCCCACTTGTATAATAAGCAACTAGAACACCAAAATGTTCTTGGAGATTTTCTAATTCATGTACTGGTGAACTTGGTAGACTCGGGGAGGAAAATGAACCAGTAATTGTAACATCCTATTTAAGTATGCTTTCTTTCTCATTTGATATTTTATTGGTACATTATCATTATACATAATAGTGGGATTCATTATGCCATATTTGTACGTGCACATAACATAATATGATCAATCACATTCCCTAGTACCTTCTTTTACCTTCCCCTTCTCTCTCCCCAGCTTGCTTAAGCATGCTTTCTAAACAGCAATTAAAAAGCATTTCTATAATCATTCACATTATATTGGTGTGTTCAGAGAATAAACTCTGAACTCCTGTGGGGTCCATGTGTGGGCTTTAGAAATTCAGTGAAACACCTGCAGTGGTATGGATATTTTAAATCTTTCAGCATTTCTCTGGGAAGAGGGCCCATAAGTTTATTAGAATCTCAAAAACTCCAAGTGGGCAAAAAGTTTGAGATGATACTTTTCAGAGAAAAAGAAAAGACAGATGATGAAGGAAATTTAAAAATATAAGTTCAAACGTGGGTCTGGTGAAGCATGCCTCTAATTCCAGCTATTCAGGAGACTGAGGAAGGAGGATGATGGCCAGTTGGAGCAACTTTGTGAGACCCAGTATCATCATGGTGTAAAATTCATGGTGGAGCTCTTGCTTAGCATATGAAAGACCCTTCAATCTTCAGCACCAACAACAAAACAAAACCTTTGTGTGTGCGCGCTCGTGCGCGCACGTGCATGTGTGTGTATGTGTGTGTGTGTGTGTGTAGTCAATAAAAAGGCAACAAAAATGTTTCCCATAATGACATACGTAGTAAAACACTGGAATTCTAGTTCATTTTCCCCAACGTTTCACTGTTTTCATCTTATTTTTATCCAGTGTTAGTGTTAGTTCACATAAGAAGGAATTTATTATATAGTCTAAAAAACATGAGCATATTCTGGGTGTCCCTGACAATCCTAAAAGGATTGGTTCCATGAACTCCACAGATATATCAAAATCCACAGATACCTACTGATATTATTTATTAAGATAAAATGGTACAGGATTTGCTCTTAATGTAGGCACAGCTTCCTGTATATTTTAAATCATCTCTAGATTAGTTATAATAGTTAATGCAGTGTGAATGCAATGTAAGTAGTTGTTATGTTGCATTTCTTAGGGTATAATACCAAGAAAAAAGTCTGTATTTGTTCAGTACAGATGTGATTTTTAAGAGAGATGGAGCGAGAAAGAGAGAAACAATTTTTATTTATCTTTTCATCTGGCCTTTGTTTCTCTGACACTGAGCTGTGTATGTGGTTTAAATCCAGGTCCTTGTGCATGCCAGGGAAGCACTCCAACTGCTGAACCACCACTCAGCCCCAGATGTAATTTTTAACACGTACTTTTAATCCCTGATTGTTTGAATCCATGGATGCAGAGCCACAGATATGAATAGCAAACCATACTTGTCCAAACTAG
This sequence comes from Aplodontia rufa, assembly GCA_004027875.1. Lineage (NCBI taxonomy): Eukaryota > Metazoa > Chordata > Mammalia > Rodentia > Aplodontiidae > Aplodontia > Aplodontia rufa. The sequence continues at coordinate 10,475 of PVKS010014507.1, read as the reverse complement.
TTCAATAGATAAACAAGACTCACATTTTGTTAAACAGTGCTCTGGAGGTCAGAGCCAAGGATTAGCTTGGCAACTAACAACTAGCAGGAGCAAAGTGTTGTACATCTACAATTAGTTTCAGATGCATTTTCTGATACCCCAAGGAATGGATAAAATTTCTGTGGAGTGACATCAGATACTTTGCATTACGTATATAAGCGAACACAGAGTTACTTTAAACCGATACAGTATTGTTGTTGACAATTGAATATCATAAACAATTGGTTTTCTTTTAAAGTGAAGACATTTAAACCTGTGTTGCATCCCTAATGGTCTCTGTTAGAAGAACCTACATCTTCTTAAAGGGACAGAGCTCTGGGCAATATTATTTCTGTCTGCCTTTCCCAATAGCCTACCGTATAAAGGGCATAGTTCATAGAATCATTGGTGGATCATTCTCTACAAAGGATCTATCATTCCCTTTCAAAAAATAGGAGCTTGAAATCTTTAAGAATCAATCACTCGAACAGGGTGGGTGTCACAACTAACAAGTCATTCCTAATTGGTATACGACAAAGCTCCAAAGCAAACCAAGTTCATAAGCAAGTTCCTGAAAGAAGAGAGGCTGTGAAGAAGTCTGAGAAAGTGTAGTAATGCAAACGTACTTCACTCAGAGACCGAGGCAATGACATTTATTTCTACTTTCTATTTTGCATTTCCAGATGCCTTGTGGCAGGATTAGCTGCCAAGCTCTTTCACACAGTAAAGTTGATTATTTCCTAGGACATGCAATGGTCTGAATATCTGTATGCCTCCAAAATTCCTATGCTTCCTAGGTGATGATGTTGGAAGGGTGAATCATTTGGAAGGCAAATAGATCTTGAGAGGATTTGTATTCTTAATAAGAGACCTGGGGGACATGCATTTTCTCGTCCACTGTGGCAGTGATATGATGCCATTAATGAGAAGCATATCCTCACCAGATGCCTGTTCTTTAACTTTATACTCCCAGACCCCAGAACTGTGAAAAATATCTTTGTTGTTTATAAGTTACTCAGTCTATGGTATTTTTACTATAGCAGTCCAAATGGAATGTAATACAATCAAAAGCATCAAGACACTTCATGATTCTGTTTAGCTTTGAGTACTAAACTTGTATGTAGTGGAGAAAATTAAAATCTGAGAAGGCAGTGTTATGAAGTCCTGGACAATAGCTGGAAATAAAAGAATAAATAGAAATGTACTTCTGATATTAAAGAAAAATTCATATGTATATATATATATATATATATATATATATATATATATACACATAATATAAGTGTGTAAACACACATGTACACACAGTACACACAAATATAAATTAGGCTGGGGATGAGGTCCTAAAAATGCCTTCTACCTTTATGAGCCAAAAAGCTTCTTTACAATTACTGCTAACTTGCTGCTGCTGTTGCTACTTATAATTCTTCTCCTAACAAAACAGGAAGAGGACTTCCTAACTCACAGTACTATGCATATTTAATGGATTTCATGTCAAAATTCCTTCACAGGAAAGTCAGTGAAGTCAGGCAAAAAATGCTTTTAGTCCCTTTATACTGGTGAGTAGAGTAACCTAACAAAGCCACATAGTCTGACTTCAGGTTAACTGTGTTCTTTCCCTCATATCATAGAAATAGTCCCCTGCAACATTTTGGTAAAAGTTAAATCTAAATTGAAAAGAGCTGAAACCATGGAAAACTCCAGTCTGTGATCCAAAGAGATGCAAAGAAAAAGGTAGAGGTAAAATCATCGAAGTTCATCTTTCATGTTTTCCTGGAATCTTAAAATCTATACTCCAGTGCAGTAAGAAAGGATGGTTAAGTATTTTTAAAAATTTGTCTGTTATCTATTTTGACAATGGTTATCTATTAGTACCAGCTATATGTGCATCAATGTTTAAGAACTGAAAGTAATGTATGGATTGATAATTGGTCTGTCGAGGGATTATCTATGAGTAAACAACTGAAAAACACATTTAAACTTATGGTTTGCAGGACTGTGGCTAAGAGAGAATTTGTTATGGACATGAAGTCCCAGTAAGGGGTATAACAAAGATGTAGGATGAACTATAACGTGCAATACACCAGTGGGAAATAATTAAACAGAAATGATTTTGTTCTTGAAATATCAGAATTATAGATGGAATTAGAATAATAATATTTTAGAAATATGGATCTAAGAGTTAAATAGAATATTATTAGGAAAGAAAGTTTAGGAAAAAACCATGATCAATTAGATGATTATTATCAGGAATAATCTAAGCAAACAATCTGTATCTGTGTTGGAAATTGCAAGAGGGAATCAATTCATAAATAGGAAAAAACAGTAAAGTCATATAATTTTTTAATAAATTAGATCTTAGAGCTCATGATATTCAAGTTCAACAGTTTTATAGACAAAAATGTATGTAATGTCATATAGCAGATCAGAATTTTGAGTTGAATTCTCAGAGACTGTGCTACTCATTTTTTTTTCATTTTAGCAAAGTAGAAAATAAAGCCACAAACTATAGATTTATTTGCACAAAAGGGCAAAGTTCATCACCAAGTTTGGAAATAGAACCCAATTATAATGACTCCCCTTCAGTTTAATCCTCCTTTAATTTCCTTTTTGATCTGCATGTATTGGAATTTTTTTACATCCTATCACAAGATATGCCTGAGAAGTAATGTTGTTGGAAAAGTCACATGCCTTTCTCAGAACCACCCACTGAATTATTCCACTTCACCAATCATAACAGATAAGTTCACTGGATAACCATTTTTTTTCTTTTTTTAACATTCATCAGACTGAGGAGCAATCTTTCTAGAAAGATATGCAGAGAAATTTTAATTCAGTGCATTAAAAATGATTGCTATACCTAGACCATCTGTTTTCAAACCCAGGATCACAGAACCTTGAAATACAAGCAGGGAATTCCACTGCATAGCTTTCTCTCACTCTAATCAGCAGAATCTGAGGACTTCAGGGACAGCCCTTGGGATGTGGGATTAGGGGGCTCTTTGGAGGTTAATGAGAGAGAAAGTATTTCAAGGATCAATGTGACAAGATTAAGATTGCTAATGTATTATTTCTCATTTGTCAATACATCTGGAGATTTGTGTGGGCCTACTCCAACTAATGCCTGAGGCAGCCTGTGATAGAGACATCTCATGAGGCTAAATAAAACCTTGCTATTGAGGTCACCACATAAACAGTTAATGATGCAAAAACTCTGGGAGTTCATTGAGCACATTTAGATGAGTTCCATAAAAGTGTTCAGTCAGTGGTAGGAGAATTACATCACTGATGTTTTAAAAGGAAACTTGACATTCAAGCCTCCCTATAGTCAATGAGATGTTCATAATTAATTTCTTTTTTCTTATCACATGCAGCAGTTTGACTATGACTTTTTATTATAAGCATTAAAAATTAAGCTAAAGGTCACACACCATATTAACTTGCCAGTCTGTCTGAACGAAGATCTGAACTATCAACTTCTTTTAGATTGGCTGGTACATTTCAGATAAGTGGCCTCCACTTACTCCTTCTCTGAACATGGATGATCAGTCACTGATTTGTTATTCCCCCCATATTCATCGTGGTCAGTCTTTCAAGGAATGTGTGTTGTGCGCCTCAACCATTAGGGATATTATTGCTTATATAAATATGCTCAAATTACATTTTATATTTTATGCAATTCTATTTAGCACAAAATATGGACACTCTTTATAAACATTAACTCAATCTTATTACACCTCTCAAATCCCTTTTCAACAGAAAATTTTGGCCCTTGTGAAATTTTCCTTGATTTCAAGAACTACTCCAATTATTTTCTTTCTCATCCAATCCATTGCCATATTTCTTTTCTTATCAGCTGGAATATTGATGACCTATCTGATAAAGTGATATGCTACCTATGATTGATCACACCACAGGCTGAAATATCCTGGAAGAGCATTCTCTTTACCATTTGAGTTGAGTTTCTGAAATAATAATTCTGCATGATACTTGGATATGGAGATAATATGAATCTGTATCTAACAAACCATGATTACTATGATTATCACTACTGTATTATGACTTCTATCCTTCCACCATGAACAGTTGATTATTTACTTTTATTATATGTTATGGCAATTAATTCTCACAATCCTGTTAGATTGATATCTAACAGTATCCATTCCAAAAATGGAGCTTAAAATGTTTAAATTACTCATCTTGGGTCCAATATATAACTACAACCAAAGCAGGATTTCACATCAAGGTCAGGTCACAGTGTACCACTCTTTACTGTAGTCCCCACATCATAGGGTCCAATTGGAGCTATAACTGCCATCAATAAGGTAAAGGTCATAAGAAATTCTTTTAACTTTTATTAGTCCATTTATTCCTAACACTTGTATCAATTGTGTAAAAATCATATTGTAAACTTATGCAATTAGATGTTACATTTATTGAGAAAAACCTAAGAAAACTCAGCAAGCAAAATATACTATATAAATAAAATAGTGTACATTTATTTATATTACAAATTAATTCTTTACTTGTCATTAGTATCTGAGTTGGGATGATTTTTAGTTATAAATTATTATGAGCAAATCAAAAAGAGGTAAAGTAAAAAAGAAGAATGGGTCTAGAAAACAACTTAAGCTTTATGGTTCATCACTCGGACTGTCTAGATCTTCTAAGATACACACAAATTATAACTTTTCAAAAACTCAAGGAAAACTGGAGGTTTAGCCCTACATTTAAAAATCATACCTTAGTGGGTAGGACATAAAAACACACACACATGCACACATGCATACCAGAATTACTTTGAAGATGTTTAGAAAGCAATTTATGAGTTGCATTAACTAGATAGTGAGACTGGCAAAAGCAAGGCAGCACCCATTTTATTAACCATTGAATTCTCAGTATTATTTTTTTATTTCACTCCCTCCTAAAGATATTTTTACACTTATATATTTTAAATAGTATCCTAATACCATGAGATGTGCTTTATTGTTTCCTGCAACTATGGGCACTTTGGAGGGCCATAAACCTTGGTAATATCTCAGATTTTTTCACTAAGTATGAATTTTACCCCCTTGCAGGGTGATATCACTCTATTGGAAATGCATGGTTTGACATTATAAAAATTTGCATCTAATGTATTTAACATTATGTTACTAAACTGTGTTTAATGATCATATGATGCTATTTCATCATCAACTAGAAAAAATGTCATATTCATTTTTCTGGTGCATTTGAATGAGTCTGTTAATTCATACACTTCATGTCTGTCGTTTATTAAAATTCTTCTGTTTGATAACAACGTGTTACCTGTAAGTTTATATTAAAGCAAATGCTAGAAGTTCAAGTGGGTTAGATGTTGAAAAAAAAAATCGATGTCCTAGGAGTCCAGTAGGGTGTTGCATCAAATTTCTAAAATGCCAGAAATTGCCATTGTCTCTTACTGAAGGCAAGTCACATTTTGAAGAACTGGTAAAAAAAAATGTTGATTGCCTTTCTCTGACTACAATTTGAATTAATTGAGATGTCTAATAACTTCACAGTACCCTCTGCATAACGGCAAAACAAGGCATAAAATCCAAACGTGAGACCCTGTAAACGTGTCCCTGCTGGAGCCCTAGAGATCGTCTCCAGACTCCTAACACAATCAGGTCTGGGGAAATACCATGAAAATGTTTTCTTTCAATCCCTTGCAATTGGTATTCTTAAAATGAAGGGAAGAAAATAAAGAGGATGGGATCTTTCGATTTGCTGCTTTTGTTTGGAATTGCTCCAAATGACAAGAAACTACAGGGCAAATTGACATCTTCTCGGTTGAGTTGTAACCTTTTCCTCCTCCATTTCTTTCCAAGGTTTGTAAACAAACAGAATAGAGTCAGAGCATTCAAAAGCTGATCTCAAACAGAACCCGTGCTGGTGGTTGAGGCTATGTATAAACTGGCCTTAGTTTTACTGTTTCCCACTGTATTTCTCTTTCTTCTCTACCATATAAGCTCCACTGTTTATCTGGCTTTCTTTGTCATGATTCACCGAATGAACCACATTAATTTTCACTGTGGCAACCTGAGTGCCTTCTTGTTTTCTGGTGATTTTTGCAAACCCTATAGGATGACATATTGACCCATTGAGATGCTTTAAGGAACTCTCAAAAATTTTTTTTTAAAAATCAAACATTGATCAATCTTCTTCCTTCCTGTCACTGCTTGTTTTATCTCAACTGCTGCATGTGTCATACAAACAATGTGGCAGATATTCACTCCACCAGCAGATGTGTAGGGAGCCTTACTGATCACAACACAGTGGTTCAGGCATCAGGAGTAGATGGGGAAACAGATAAAATTTCCTACCACCAAAGGATGTATATGCTAGTGGAGGGAAATAAGCAATAACAATAGTAACAACAACAACAAAACACAACATATAAAGTGCTACATATGAAAATAAAACTAAAATTTAATATGTTATGGCAGAAACAGGAATCAGTAAACTTTCTCTATAAAAGGACAGATGGCATGACTATTCAATTGTACCATCACAGATTGAAAGCAGACACACACAATCTATAAACTGTTACAAAAATATTCTGATTTATAGAACTAGGATATAAATTTAATACAATTTTCCAATGACAAAAACACTTTTTTAAAATTTAACAGTTAATATGTAAAAATAACTCTTAGTTCATGTATCATATAATACGAGCTACAGGAGGTGGCTGAAATTTGGTAATGTTTGCTCAACCTAAGTTTAGATAATAGCAAATGCTAAGAAGAACACTAAATCAGAGAAGTGGGCTGTGGAGTGTTAGCAGGAAGGGGAGCTTGAAGTGTTAGGGAGGGTGGAAAGACAAGGAGGGATTCTTTGGAAGAGGAGCCTGTGTATGGAACAATATTTCACAAAAATAGTGATTTATATATATACTCTTATGATGTAATTTATGTATTTAAAAAGATTACCCTAAGAAGAGATGTACAGTTTCACTAGACTGGCAAAATCATCCATAGAATAAAATTATTTGAAGCTCTTTAAAGGCCACAGTTTGCGTGGTGAAAGGTGACATAAGGGTTGGCATCGGCATCCAGACCTTCACATTAGCTTCACCTATTTTGTGGCCCTTTATTATAGCACGCATCAACATTTCTCTATATGTACAAAGAAAAATATACTCTAGAACACTCAACTCCTGACCTCTAGAAATGTTCTAAACCCTCCCAGTTTGATCACTTCAAGCCAGCTTCACCTTCTCCAGCTCCACTCCTCACTGACTCTTGGCAGCACTTCTAACTCACTCTCATACTTATCCCCAACCAGAAACCTGCCACACACCACCAGTCTGAACTGACTCCAGCCACTCAACATAAACCATCACCATTTGCCAATTCTAAACATGCTGTATACCAAGAATTGCATTACATGCCCAATTGCATTATCTTATTTTGTCCTGGAGACCTCCAAGACTGGCTAGGCTATTATTTTTATTGACATTTCATCATTAAGTAAACTGAGGTACAGAAAGCTTCAAGAAACTCCAAAGATGGAGTTTTAAAAATCTCATGCTATTAATGAGTATTTAAGATCACATGCAAAGGATGTGATTATTCAAATTTGTAAGACATAAATATCATTTTCTAAATATGTATTGAAAGTATACTACATCATGACCAAGTAGAACTTATCCCAGAGACGATATGCTAGTTTAACATTTAAAAACCAAGGCACCTCACAATACTAGTGCAGTAAAAAGGAAAAAAAATAAAGATAACCTCAAATGATATTGAACAAGTCCCCATATCCATTCCTGATAAAAATTCTTAAAATTTTAGTACTAAAAGGAAACGTCTTTAATCTGATAAAAAGGAATCTATGAAAATTTACAGCTAGTATCATACCTAAGAGTATAATTGTAAATGTATTATCCCAAGAGAGGGATTATTACTCTCCTTAGCTCTATTCATTATTGTACTGGAGACTCTAGCCAATATAATTAGGCAATTAAAGGAAATAAAATTATCAAGGAAGAAGTAAAACCACCTTTATGTTCAGATTAAGTGATTTATATAAAAATCTGATGGAACATACATCCCCAAAATAAACCACTAGAGCTAACAATTAACTTTAATATTTGGCATACATAGCTACTTAATCATACACAAATATATGTTAAATATATATATGTATATATATTATAGAGGTGTATTAAACATACGTGCATATATGTGTTACATGTATATATTATACACATATACATGTACACAAATATTCACAGAAGTCCTATTTGTAATAGTCCCAAACTAGAGACAACATCAATAGAGCAAAAAATAAATAAACTGCACTAAATTCATACAATGGAACACTAGTCACCAGTGTAAAACTGAAGTATTGCTATATGCAAAAATATGTGTGGATTTCAAATTATTATACTGATTGAGAAAAGTAAAAAAATGAATACTACATGATTCATTTATAATAAAAGTCCAGAAAATATAAGCTAATCTGTCATGAAAGCATCTCAAGAATTGTTTAGGGAGAAAATTGGAATGGAAAAGACAGAAAGATTATCAACCTATATAAAAGGATCTTGGGAGGTAATGATGTGTTCATTATCTTGATTAACGGTGACGGCTTCACAGGTACACATACACGCTTTTGTGCACTTAAAATGCTTGCAGTTTATTATCGTACAGCTCTTATCCCTCAATAAAGTTGTTAAAAAATCACATCTGTATTTATTCCTCTTCTATCAACTGAAGTTAAGTTATTATTTTTCATATACCACATTCTGTGCAAAGTGTAGTTCTGTGGTAGACCTATGCATGTCACAGTCATTGTAATAAACTTAAAAATTTCCATATTGCAACATACAAATTCAAAAAAAGTTTGTTATCATATGCATATGCACATGTATCACATCCACTGACCCTCCGTCCAAATATTAACTGTGCAATTGGTAAAAAAAGAAAAAGCAAATTAAATCAAAGTTCTGTTCTCTAAAGGAATATTGGAATATTGGCTTTAGCTAAAAGATAAATGACTATTAGCTGAGGCATTTGACTAGCCTTCAGAGTGAGCTTAAAAATTGATTGCAGTGTATTTTTAAGGAGCCAGATACTCCAGAGGCATAAAGGAAGCACTTATTTTGGCACTTGGGGAGCTATGATAACCAGCACACTCAAAATTCCTCCACTAGTGGTACAAAATGTCACACAAAGGCTGGAAAGAACTACTACAGCTTTCAGCACCATGTACTTTGGTTTCAGAGATTCATTCTGAGAAGTCTTTATGTATCACATATTGCTGGCATAGTTAAGAAAACTGTTTTCAAATTTTTCAAGGTGCAGAAATTATCTATTTAAAAAAAAGTTATAGCATTTAATTTTTTATCTGTAATTACTTAAATAAAGCAAAATTTAGAATTTCCCTAAGAAAACTTTTTTTTAAAGAAGAATGAGTGTATCTGATTAAAACTCCCATAACTATCATGAAGCCTTAGACTTAAAAGTGAGGGAGTCTTAGGAATCAGCTAGCTCAATTCTCCACTTTAAAGATGACAAAAAGAGAATCCTGCAAATGATATACAAAATTGCTAGAGTGAGATAGTAGAGAGCAGGAATTAAAACCCAGAGAATACAAAAAGAGAAAACAGACCTCAAGATTTTAAAAACAAAATTTCTTGTATTCCTAATTTCTTCAAATTATTATTCAAAGTACTAAACTCTCTATTCCGTAAATGCACTGGCTTCAGTATCCTTTAATACTATAGGCTTTCTGCACAGTTCATTTGTTAAAAAATGTCATGAATATTAAATAATTGACAGATGCATGCTTTGACCCATGCCTGAAGCAAGCACCAGGTATATTAGGAGCAGCATAGTTCTACAAAGAATGGAAGTGGAGAGCTAATTAAATCCTGGAGAACTCATCTGCGAAGATTGAGATGCCCTCTGGCATTTGTTAACACCAGGCGAAAGTCCCTAATTATAGCTACACTGTTCATGACGCTGAAGTGCTTAGGACCAGCCTGGTGCACTCCTCTGTTATTGTAATTCTACCAGGAAACGTGAAACTATCAAGTAGCTTGACAGCTGTCATTTTACTCAAATGGAGTTGCTTTCAACAAATCCAAAAAGAAATGCATTTTCTCCATTAGATCAAATTAAGCAATGAAAATGCTTTCCTCATCTTCTTTGCGTTAGTTGGTAAGAAAAAGACCATAAGGGGTAGCTCCTATCTTGAAGGATTGACAGTTCGGTTGGTTGGGTTTGTGCTGCCATAGTCAAAGCAGAATCCATTATTAACTGATGCACATTGTAGACTGGAAAATAATAACATTGAACTCAATTCAGAAAACATTTATTGAGCCTTTGTGAGGGGCTGATCTCTGTACTTAATCCTGGGGATATAAACTGTTCCAAGTTCAAAAGCCTATATTCTTGTGATTTCAAATTATACATTTTTATGAT
>PVKS010014506.1:0-48193 GCA_004027875.1 Aplodontia rufa | reverse complement strand
TTTGATGTGGAAGTCATATCTCACTTCTTGGTGGCAGACTTGGTATGGTGGGCGGTTCTGTACCCAGATCAGCCTTCTGTCCACACCACCTGAAATCCATGGTCTCAATCTCCTGTCAGCCCCAACTAATGCACTGCTAGGAGCCAAACCAAGCCCCTTACTGGTTTTATAAATAGCTGAAAGTGTAGACTCTTACTAGATAGATCCAAAGTTGTAGAGAGAAATTTACAGAAAAAAGATATTTTCCCAACTCATCTCCTGGCCCCGTCTTTCCCCACTCACTAAGGCCTTAGATTCTTCCGAGTTTTGTGGACTGGTTAGGGAGTCCTGTAAAACCCAGCTTCCTTGTATTTCTAATTTTCCAGCAAACTAGAGCGCCCTCTTGTGGGAATGTCTAGCAGTCTTCCAGGTATTGCCCTTCAAACTGGACTTGTGAGTCCACCCTTGCCAGTCTTGCTAAACTAAACTGAACGTTTCTTCGCTGGTTTATTTTTATTCAACTCAGCTTCGTGAGTTTCACAGCCAATAAGTAAATGGTAAAGGGTAGTAGTAGCCAGTGGCATAAGAATATATCTGTCTAAACAATAGTGTTTTAATTTCTTTCTCTTTCTTTTCAAATGTGGTAGTGATAGGGAGTTGGGGGGGTGCAGTAATTTCCCAGAGTAATCCAGAAAGATGGTCCCAAATTCAAGAAAGTATTAGATGTACTTTATTCCACTCACAAAGGAAACATTTATTTGGGTTATGAAATGCCTCATTGGAGACCTAAATATGGTCCTTCCCAGGCTGGGTAAGCACTCAGGGACTTACTTTCACTTAAGGATCAGTTGTTTGGAACTAATCATAATAGAGTGGAGGGTTCTAGCCTTGGTAGGCTGCAAAAAAATTAGAACAAAATGTAACTGTTATGAGATAGAATGCAGATTAATAATTGCTTAAATACATAGTGTGCTTAATACTTCAAGCCATAGATATAAAACTTTATTTGAAAGAATTTAAAATATATACAAAATAGTACATGAAAGAAGAATACAATGAGCCCCCATTTGCCTATCAAACAGCTTCAACAATTGCCAACTCATTACTAATCTTATTTCCTCCATTCCTCCTTCCTTCCTTCACAATTATTTAGAAGTAGATCTGTATCCTTTCATTAATAAATATTATAGAATATATCTTTAAAATATCAGAACTCCACTTTAAGATATAAGCACAAAATCCTCATGAACAAAAAATAACAATCATTTAATATCATAAAATAGTGAGGTAGTGTTCAAATTTCTTTGATTCTTTTATTTTATAGGTTCTCCTTGTGTCTGTCCCCCCAATATATTTTTGTTGAAGAGACAGAGTCATTTGCTTGCTGTTCCTACAATCAGGATTATCTACGTGTATCATTTTGATGTTGCATTAAGAATTGCCTTTTGAGTGTGATCTAGAATCATGCTCAGATTCAGGTTCACTTTGGCAAGGTTACTTCTAGGCCGTGGGACAGCATTCCACAAGGGGGCGCAGGTGCTTTCTTTTTTAGACCTCTACAGCTATTGAATGATCACTGAGCTGATTCATTAATGAACTAAGGTTGCGCAATGGTGATAATTCTAATTCTGCCAAACCTTGAAGGCATCCATGAAGAAATTTCCCCTCATCAACCATTTTCTTACTTTCAGATACAATTTGTATTGAGTGGCTTGATATTTTTCTTAGATTTCAAAATAATAAGTTGGTTCCCTAAAATCATTCAAAAGTAACAAAAGAAGTTTTTAAAAAAATATTTTGAATTCATGTATGTGGATATATTTGCTCTTTTTAAATCCACTGAAGTTATCATGTTTAGCAATACTCAAAAATTTTTCATCTTTGAGCAGTGGGAACCTATTTAAATTGGCTCCTGAATCCTTTTGGCATGACCCTATTAGTCCTTAAAAATCTTCCCTACTTTCTGGTATGGCATGAAGTTCCTGCCTTATTTTATGTGTCCTAACCAAAACCTGTAAATTGCTTTTTCTCCAAGGCAGTGGTTCTCAAATTACGTTGTGGGGAATCCCAGTACTTGTAATACTTTTATGGAAGCTGTGAGGTCAAAATTATTTTCACCATAGTACAGAGATATTATGTTCCCTTTTAAACTCTTATTCTCTCACACATGTTTGTTATGACTGAATATAGAAACAGTTATAGAAATTTTTCTGTAGAGCTGGAGAATTGGCTCAGCAGTGGAGCGCTTTCCTGGCATTCACGAGGACCCAGGTTTTAACCCAAGCAACACATACACAACTAAGTGTCAGAAAAACAAAAACTAGATGAAAAAATAAATAAAATTGACTCTTTCTTGAAAAAAATTTGCTGTAATTTATTAAGACAGACATTAAAAACATTTACAAAAATGTAAATGGCATTCCTCTGGCTAAATAACTTTTGTTAATGGGTATATTGTCATATATTATTATTTTAAAATGTTTAATTTCAGCTTGGTCCACTGGCACACACCTGTAATCCCAAGAGCTCCGGAGGCTGAGGCAGGAGTATCAAAAGTTCAAAGCCAACCTCAGCAATTTAGCAAGGCCCTAAACAACTTAGCAAGATCCTGTCTCCAAAACAAAACAAACAACACACACACACACACACACACACGCACACCACACACACACACACACACAAAGCAGGTTGGAGATGTGGCTCAGTGGCTAAGTGCCCCTGAGTTCAATCTCTGGTACCAAAAAAAGGTTTTAATTTCAAATGCAATAAACATCAATAGATACAATCTGCCTAAACTGTTCTTTGGAGTTTTCAACAATTTTTAAGAGTTTAAAAATGTCTTTGGAGCACACATTTGTGAACTGCTGCCTCAAAGTCTTTTTCTTTCAATGAAAAATGGTAGGGTTAGGGGTGTAGTTCTGTCATATAGTGCTTGCCTAGCACATATGAGGCCTGATCTAGGAACTCGAAATGCTTTTGGTTATGAAGTTTGCTGTTTTTTAATGTCATTATCAAAAGGCAGAGCTAAGACAAAAATGACATCTATTTCAAAAGATAATACATCATGAATTCATACTGTTTCTTCCTCTTTCAAATTCAGTACTACAGAGTTTTTTACATAAACTCATAAATGTATGTATTCATATCCTTTCTCCCATACAAAAATAACAATTCTTTTTTTTTTTTTTTAAGAGAGAGACAACTTTATTTAGTTTTTCACCTGGCCTTAGTTGCTCCAACACTCAGTTGTGTACGTGGTGCTGGGGTTTGAACCCCGGGCCTTGTGCTTGCCAGGCAAGCACTGAAACCACTGAGCCACTGCTCCAGCTCAATAGTTCTTTACAATACTAACATAAACCTTATTTTCAATGTCATGTTAACAATACTAAGGCCACTACCAACAATGTGATTGCTTATAACAGTGTAAGATATCTATCTATATATAACTATATTGCAGTTCTTTTGTTGTTGAGGTTCATCCCTTTATGGATGTACGGTAATTGATGGTTTGAAAGTTTTTGGAATTGTCTTTATGTCAGTAATTAGATCAGTTAGACCAATGTGTTTTATTTTACATTTGATTTTTTAGGGGCTACTTTTTGTAAATTTAATTTTGTTTTATAATAATAGGAACTATTTACAGTATTAGTTGTTTACATTTCCATTATTTTTAAAATTTATGCAAGTATGTATATGTATGTATATAGTTTATATGTCCCTCTCAATTTTATCACCACCCTCCCACTTTTGGATAGCATATATACGCTTCTGCTCATTTTTTTTCACTTAGTAATATATTCTGGAGTCACTCCACAGCTATATATACGGTTCTTCCTTATTACTTTTTACCACTGCCATTAAAACTCCGTTACCTTGTTGCACAATTTATTCAACCAGTCCTTTATGGAGGAATTTTGGGAGTAACTTCCAGTATCGTACTATTATAAATCTTGCTACAGTGAGTGGTTGTGCTCACCCTTTGATATTTTTTTACCACCATATCTTTGGAATAGAGTCTTATAAGTGGGGCTGCTGGATCAGAGTGAAGACATTTATGAAATCCTGCCAGATATTAAGCTACTCTTACTTTCCGCTACACAGGTGGAGGAACAGAAAGACAACTGCCCAAGGTCCTTTACCAGTTACTAATACGTCTGGGTGTTGAACTGGGCTGTTCCTATCTGTGGTCTCTAGGTCATGGAGGAAGGAATTCTAAGGAGGGAGTGACAAGGCCAGAATTTTGCATCTGGACACACATTCACTGAAACAAACACTCATCCTTCCAGCTCGCAGGACACTAGTTGTTCTAATCAGAGCCTCCCTCCAGTCCTTTACCCTGTCCTCACTTTCTTTCGGTACCACTCCTCCTCTCCTGACCCAGGGACCCTACTCCTCGCGTTCGTCCCCAGGGCCCTTTAAAGGCGGGGGTGGCGGGGCGGGGCCGAGGGAAGCCTCTGCGCATGCCCGAACACTCCGCCTCCAGAGGCCGGAGCAGGTTGTGACGTCAAAACCGCGCGCCGTTCCCAGGCGTCCTCGCAAGGTCGCTTTGCGGAGCGGGAGCGCGCGTGAGAAGACCCTGTTTCGGGGTGGGGGGGGGCGCTGCGTCCTTTTGCTGTGCTACCAGCGGCGACATGACGGGGTACACCCCGGATGAGAAACTGCGGCTGCAGCAGCTGCGAGAGCTGAGACGGCGATGGCTGAAGGACCAGGAACTTTCCCCCAGGGAGCCTGTTCTTCCCCCCAAGAAGATGTGGCCAATGGAGGCATTCTGGAATAAGTTTTTGCAGGACGGGGCCCCTTGGAAGAACATGGTGAGTAATGGTCCTCCCCATCCCTATATGCACGGTCCGCTAAGACCTCCCAACCCCCAGCCCGACCACTGGATGCCCGCTCGTTCCAGCCACACCAGAGGGTGACACTGTTCTGAGCCAACGAGTCCCGGTAGTTCCCCGAGAGAGAATCAGGTTGAGTCAGGTTTAGCAAGGACACGGTCCCGAGAGCCCTGGGCTGGGATCAGGAGTCTGGGAGCTTGTATAGCCTTGGGAGAATCCGTCCTATTGCTGTCAAGCGTGGTGAGGCGGCGTTGAATCTGAAGTTTTTATAGGACGTTGTGCATATTGTTTTTTCGACTGTAGAAGTCTTCTCTAGGAATCACAGCCAAAAAGATTCGCTGAAGTGAAGATTCTGTGATTTGAGCGCACTTGTCTTCCTGTGAAGGTTGAGGTTATAGAGACCAACTAACGCTGCTCCCAACTATCAGAGGCACAATGAGCCCCTAGCTGATAGTATAGCCCTATATAATACTATAGAAAGAAAGGATACTGTTGGTACGCTTAGTGAGCCATATTCAAAAGCTACCTTTCCAAACCACAACTATGTACATTTAACACACCATTTATTATCATTATTTTAAATAACATTCATGGACTTCACCAGGCAGAAAATCACTTATTTAAAGACTGGTCTTTATTATCAGGATTCTTGGTATTTTCCTGAAGTCTGTTAATTAAATCATATCAATTATGTGATATTTTTAGGATTCTACAAAAATGGCCCCAGAGTTGCTTTCAGTTACCTACACAGTTGGTTAAATAATAGTAATAATACTAATAAGCAACATTAGGTGCTTGCGGTGTGTGTGCCTGGCACTCTACTGAGGGCTTTTTGCATATGTTACTTTATTTCTTTACTTGTGTTGATAGAAACTATTCCTAATCCTCACCTATTTTTCATTTTTCAAAGAAAACTTTTAGTTTTCTACTGGAGATGAAAAAGCAGATAGAAGTAAACTCTCCAAATGTCACAGTGCACATTAACTGCCGTCCAAAGCTGGTGAAGAGAGGCCAGAAGGCATAATAGAGTAAGAGTAGAGAATAGAATAAGGAAAAGGGAGTGGTGGTTTCAACCATGAGCCAGCAGTGTCAGCTATGAAAGAGGCACAAGGATTCCACCCCTCTGTGCACATCCTCAACATATACCTTTGTACAACTGTAATTAAACTGTCTCCAGTAGGGGGGTTCTAGAGCTGTATAGTTTTGAGCAATACAAATTCTTCTGTCTGGGAAAATTTTATTCTTCAGAAAAAAAAAAACTTATGGAATAGGAACAGTGAAATCAACTCAGACTATCCCTGAGATAAAAGATAAAGCAGGTGGATGGGTTTCAAATTCAGTCTTTTATGAATTAAGTGTTGAAACTTGTAGTTATCTTCTAAGGGAAAGACATATAGATGCCATCTTCTGAGGGTCTGGCAGCATGAACCGGTCAGTGAGTTTATAATAGATTATTGAAGAATCGGACTCCACTATGGTCAGGGTGAAAGACACTGGCCAATCCGGATCACCTTGCAGTTTTGGAGGTGCCTTCAAGATCTCCCTGATCCTCTTATGGCTGAGGGAATTAGAGATGGATGTAGGCAACAGTCTAACGCTTTTCCTTTCTAGCACAGTACCAACCAGGCAGATGAGCTGGAGCTCAGGAAAAACCACATAGTTTACTTCATGCCAACTTTTACTTGCCATGAGGACCAAGTAAACCAAGAATGCTATATAAACTTGAGTGTCATCTTCTATATCTAATCCCATCGTTTCTAAATACCTAGGGTGAGTGCCCATCCAGATGTCCTCAGGCACCCACATGTGAGTGCTGCAGCCATCTGGAATGCTGCTGAGTCCAGAGGTCCAGACTGTTACAGCCAGGAGTCAGCTCAGGATCTCCAGGCTCCTCCATGCCCACTCTTGCAGCACACCAGTGGAGCAACACTCTAATCCTCAATTTTTTTTTTTTTTTTTTTTTTTAAAGAGAGAGGGACACAGAGAGAGAGAGAATTAATTTTATTTAGTTTGTCACGTGAAACCCACGTCCTCACACATGCCGGGCAGATGCCATAACTGAGGAGCCTCTGCTCCAGCCCCTCTAATCCTCATTTCAAATGTAAGGAAATTGAGGCCTGCAAAAAAATTCAGTGATTTACCGGTGGTCACAGAGATAGGAATTGAAGACGCTGTAAATCCACATGTTTTTACCATCTCACTGTGCTACATAGTTTAACACAACAGAATTGTTGTAAATTTTTCTGAGAAAGTTATATATTAGATATTTACGGTGGTAAAATTCAACTGTTTAATTTATACCTTCTCACACCCTTTGTATTGATTTTTAGCAGTTACTTGAAAGTTTATAGCTCAACCCATCAGCTAGTGATTTAAGGAAGTAATCATTTGCTGAATTCCATCTTAGCGTACTTTGAGTGAGTTGTTTCTTCTATAATCACATGTGTTAGAATACGTAGACTCTAGATTGTCCTTTTTCTGAAAGGATAGTTGTGTTTCAGTCAAATTGGCTGCCATCGAAAAATTACATTTTCAGTTCTCTATTGTCTTTCTGTATGTCTTTCAGTATGTCTCACAGTGAGTTTGGAACACCCCTATCTCAGTATGTAAAATGTTCTTTTTTCAGCATTGGTGTGCCCCAGATTGTCTGCCTTATCCCTAGAATAATGCAAGTAGTATTAATTGTGTGTACTAAAATTGATAAATTAGGGAGAAGGTGACTTGACCTGAAAAATTTTGTAAGTTTATTACTTTGGTTAAATTCATTAAAATTATTCTTTCACTATGTAAGCCCTGTTTTATCTTAACAAACTTATAATATTTTTAGAAATCTTTTTAAAAACATATCTATAAATGTCTTATTGTAGTCTTGTAAGATGCTACTTGTCTTAAGCCTTATTCACTCTGGACTCTTTAGATAATCATGTAGCAGGAAAAAATATTTGAGTGGGTAAGATTAGCTACAGACTATAAGAAAATATGCTCCATTTAGAGATTTGTAAAATAGCATGACATTGTTTTACCAGTGACAGCAGGGTTTTTTCTTTATTTTTTTTTAAATCACAAACATGAAATGGAATTTGTGTTTATTTTGTGTGTTTCTTTCCCTCAGATCTATAAGGTATACCGAAACAGTATCTTTGCTTTTACTCATGTACTTATACCTGCCTGGATTGTTCATTATTACGTCAAATATCATGTATCTGTAAGTATGTTTTAAGTATGTGTTTTTCAGGATTTATTTTTAATATTATGCAAAACAATTTTTACGTGAATGTGCTGTGCTCTTAATTTACATAATAGAAATAATCTGCCACTTAGAAACTGATTTTTTAAGTACTTTTAATCCTTTTAGGTAAAAGGTTTAATAAAACTTCTAAGTAATAAAGTATGGTTTAAAAAAATTAGTCTTTATCTGGACATGGTGATGCATGCCTGTAATCCCAGCGATTCAGGAGGCTGAGTCAGGATTGCAAGTCCAAGGCCAGCCTGCACAACTTATTGAGACCCTGTCTCAAAAATAAAAGGACTGGGTGTAATGTCAGTGGTAGAAATCCTCTGGGTTCAGTCCCCAGCGTGATGATGTGTGTTGGGGGGATGTTATTCTTAATTGTCTTCAACTTGCAATATATTTCCTGGTAGAAACAGTGTTTAAATGATTTAGAATGTAACTAACCTGATGATACCAGTGTAAACTGAGGATCCTGTGTAGGAGGGGAAAAGATAATTTCTGCCCCTTGTAAGCATAGACCGAGTATAAGATAAAATTCAAAATAGGCAGAATTTATATTTGTCATCATCCCATTTTCCTTTCCTTAATTTTTGTCTGATTTTTCATAATTTTTTTTTTCTTTAGAATCCAGGATAGCCAAAAACTTGAACTTTTTAAGGTCTTGCATGGACTGATGGAATGGAGCCAGTTGTCGTATTTTAAAGGCTAGGAATTACAGAGACGGTGCATGGTGTTGGATCAAGGCAGGATGAGGAGGGGATGCAATTTCTGGAATGGCACAGAAGAGGGAGCAATGGTGGCCACCCTATGTGAAATTTTGGAACACAAACACTAGGGAGGGCATTCCTGTAACTGAGTGAGGGGTTAGATCCTTAGTGGGCTGTAGAGGAGAAGACTGAACATACCTGTTTGGAGAGCAGCAGTGGCAACAACTTGGTGTAGGATGTTGAACCTGAGCTGAGGGAGGAGGACATCTGAAGGAAAGATGGTAGGAGGCAGTGGTGGAGGTTGCAACCCAGAGTAAGATTTAAGAACCCAATAAGGTGAGAAGGTTATAATATTTTTTTAAAATCAGTTTTATTTAGTTTTCATGTGGCTTTTGTTGCTCTGACACTTTCTTGTGTACATGGTGCTGGGGTCAAACCCTCGGACTTGTGCATGCAAGGCAAGGGCTGTAACGGCTGAGCTGCTGCTCCACCCCTGAGAAGGTTATAATATTGGGGTATGGTGGTGGTAGCATTTATGTTGTATAGGGTGATTGATCAAATAAATAAACACGTTGATAATGACAGAATTCAGGATTCTCACTGTTGGAAGAATGAGTTACATATATTAAATGATAGAAACTTGCGCCACAGTGCAATTGGAAATATTGATATGAATTCATTTTTACTATGTATTCATAAACAGATATAGAAATAAATATGGATGTACAGATGTATGCATTCATTTTCATAGCTGTCTACAGAGAAGGCCTAACTAAGCCCCTTGGATGCCTTGCAACCAGGTCTTATTTCCTAAAAACATTTTCCCACTGAAAGGATGCAGAGCTCCTCAGAGAAATGGCTGATACCAGGACTAGAGCAGAAAAAGTACAAAATGAACTTGGAATATCTTGTTGAGCCAGAAAGTACAGAAGTGCTCAAAGAATTATGGGGGTATATCAAAAGGATACAGAAACAGGTTGAAAGGACTCTTTCTGGAACAATTTGAGCATTAAAATAAATAATAATAGTAACAGGTGAGAGTCATCTGAATAAATGAGTCCATGCTGATATAAAAAAAAAAATAAATGGGTAGAAGAGAAAGATTTTTGTAGAATAGATTGCTAAATAACAAATGAGTATGGAATGATAGAAAAGTCACCATTTGAGAATCAACATAATAATATTTAATTCAGCCAAGGAACATCAAAGATTGTTAAAATACTTATTTGTTACAAAGGGTAAAAGAGTAACTTTGTAGTGGAGAAATCTGACAGGCAGCATCTTAACATTGTCAGCAGTGGAATAAACTGAAATTATGTACTACTTAAAGGATGCCATAGAAGAAATCAGCATCAATTTTGTGATATTCCTACCAAAAGTGCATAATCTGAATTCAGTCATGAGGAAAGAAAACAAACCCAAATTGAGAGACTGTTCTACATGATTATTGCTTGTTTCCTTTAAAAGTGTAAAGGTCATGAAAGTTAAAGAATATCTGAAGAATCGTTGCCTATTGAACAAGACTAAAGAGACTGTCAGCTAAATGGAATTCTTGATTAACGGACACAATTTGCTTAGTCAAAAGAACAAAAGTGGCATTGGCAGTCAGTGTTTTAGAGAGCCTGCACAATCAGTGGAGAACATGTCGCTATGTAAAAGGGATTTTTCTGAGAAGTCCAAATAATCATTGAGACATCTGGTAAAATTGGATGAGTTCTTCAGACCAGATAGTAATGTGTTCATGTTGATTTCCTGATCTTGATGGTTGTATTATTTTAAGAATGTTGTTTTTGTTTGTAGGTGATACACAATAGAGTAATTAACCAGTCTGGCAATTTACTATAAAGTGATTCAAGAAAAAAATTCTTTTTGTCATTCTTGCAACTTTTTGTAAGTTTAAAATTATTTCAAAATAAGAACAAAACAAAAGTTAGGGACTGCCTGACAAGTTATAGATGATCCAGTTGAGATTTGCTTTCTTTTAGCCTGTTGAAAGGGGTATGAAACAAATAACAAAATTGTTCTAGGTTCTACAAAAGTCACCTTTAATATGACTTGCTCTCTGTTGATTTTGTAGATTCTAATTCTGATTGCTGATGTCATTTTTGTTCTCTTCACTAAGAAGTTATGTTCCTTGATAAACAAGTAGGGAGTGCTTAGTATGTCCTCTTCCTTTATTGCTTTAGAAAGAATATACGAGTAAATTTCTGACTTTAAGGAATGTATCTAATGTGGGAAGATACATGTGATCTGGGTAAGAATATGGATGAGAAAAGTTATTCCAGATAGAAGGAAAGATACGGAGTCAGTAATGAGCACGACTAAATATTCCTAAGACTGAGGAGATGACTAGAATGGAAGGTGTCTGTTGACTTGGTAGGCTGGGATCAAGTCATGGGAGGTTTTGAAAGCTTGGCAGAGGACATAGAATAGGCAGGGGAAGCTTTCCATTTATAAAAGGGAGAGTGACTTGATGAAAGTGAGGAAAATGTAGAAAAACATTGATATTTAAGGTGAATTGAAGGAAGGAAAGGCTGATGTTTAGGTAGATCAGCTGGAGGCTGTTGCGGTGTAGTAGATGTTAGTTGATGAGAATCTGGTTAGTGTGAAGACAGGAATGAAAAAAAGTGAAGCAGGAGACTGAAGGAAGAAATACCTGAAGTTGGCAACTGATTAAATTGAGTATAAGACCAAAGTTAAAAGTCCTTTATGACTGTAAAATTTCTAGCCTTGGCATTTATAAGTGGAGTATCTAGAAGGGAGGGCTTTTTGGTGATGGGAAGGAAGTTCATTGTTTAGGGTCTTGTTCTGCCATAGCAGTTTCTGCAGGAGTCCAGTGGACGTGGCCTGTCTTAGGTGTTAAAACACGAGATTAGTTGGGGCTGGCAAACCAACAAAAAATCTTTATGTCATCAATACGGGAGGATAGCAATTTACATCTCCACAGGTCAGATAATAGTTTATATTTCTATTGTTGAGGGTTTTAAAATGTTTTTATGTTTACCTATAAATCTACAGACCATTTCATATCATTATATGTTTATTTAATTTTTCACTGTTTTAGCATGTAAGACCTTAGAAATATGATTTTTTAGACATCTCGTGGTTCTTGCATACAGTAAGAACTGGCTTTGGTTACCAGGAATATAATATTTAATTTGTTAGTTTTAATAACAAAGCTTTAATTCATTAGTTTTAATTTTATGTTTTTCTTTATTCTTTTTAAATTCATTTAAAAAATTCTGTTATTTATATATCTAATAAAATAAGAGCAGTCTCCTTTCTTTGTTATTGTGTTTGGATTACTTAAAGTCTTTTAAAACATAATCAAACATAATCTTTCAAGCATAATCAAATTCTCTTACATACTTTAAACTATTTTTATTAATTTTACATATTCAATTTTATTTTTAAATATAGGGGAAATATTTATAAGTAGCAAATTTTTAAAAATTTAAAATTATAAGTCTAAATCAGTTATGTATTTCAACTAAAATCCTAAACCTAATCTGTTAGACTCTTTAATAGCCACATTATCTTACACACTACAAACACACTAACAGGATATGTGGACTGTCTTAATATTTTCAGAACTTTTAAAAGTTGACATATGTTTATACTTTGGGTTTGATTTACTTTATATTTATATTTAAATTTAGTATTGAAAAAATGATTATTTTCTAGGAGAAGCAATTTAACAATCTGTAGTTATTGGATCAACAATACAGGACATTAATATGGCTGCTTCTCCGAGGTACTTAATAGGTCATTTTTCCTTTAGCCAGTGTCTCACATACTTAGTTAAGCCATTTGTGCCAAGAGGTCCTAAGGCCATTCATTTCAGCTTATTCTTTCTCTTGATTTGGGTAGGCAAAAGACTGCATCTTTAGTAAGATTGCGGTCAGTTTGCTTCAGCTAACTTTTTTGCTGCATAATTGAATTCTACATCTCTCTGAAGATACGTTAGTGTCTTCTTGCCTTTGGCTACAGATCTTAATAAAGACATTTTTGTCTTCATATGCATTCTCTCGTACTCTAGTTCCTCATGTCTTATATCATGCTGATAACCTTTTAATATTTTGGTGGTGTATCTTGTGCAGGTGTGTATGCTTTCTAAGTACATTTTTTCAACATTTAGTTAGCACCTCCTGTGTGCAGGGCACTGTTTTAAATATAGGGATACTACCATGAACAAAGCAGATTGAATTCCCACCCCCACTAAATGCTTATTCTAGTTTTGGAGACTGGCAATAAATACATGACTGAAGAGGCATATAACATTAGAGGAGGTGATCAAGTCTCTATCAGAAAAATTAAGCAGGGTAAAAGACTAGAGAATGTTGGCGGGGTGGTGATCAAGCTCAGTGGTAGAGTGCTTGCCTAGCACTGGGTTTAATCCCCAGTACCTCAAACAAATAAACAGGGGCCACTGTTTTAATTATACCTCTCTGAGGAAGTAATATTTGAAAAGAAGCAAGTGAAATGAGGTCATGGGCCAAACAGATGTGCGGGAGAAGGGCATTTCCAGTGAAGGAAGCAGTGAGTACAAAGGTTCTGAGGCATAAATAGGCTTGACTGATTGGACTAAAAATAGCTGAGGAGCCACTGTGGCTACAGTGCAGTGAGTGAGGAAGAGAGTTTTAAAGAGATTAGATAAGTATTCAGGGGAAAGGTTATATAGAGTCTTAGAGAGCACAGAAGGGCCTTTGCTTTTATATCTAAGAATTATAAAACTGAGCAGAGAGATGATACATCTTAAAAGGGCCATTCTACTATGCCTGCATTGTAGAGGGCAAATAGTGGAGGCAGGAAGGATAGTAGGTGCTGTTGAACTAGTCGAGGTGAAAAAAAATAATAGAAGCTTGAGCAAGGGTGGTAGTATTAGAGGTAGTAAGAAGCAGTTGGATATAAGGTACATTATCAAGGTAAACGCAACAGGATCTGCTGAAGGTCAAGATTGTTGGCCTTTGGAATGAAAAGTATCATTTACTAAAATGGGGAGAAACAGATTGAAGGTGGGGAAATTAAGTGTTGGGCCTGGTTAAATTTGAGATGCCTATTCATAACCAAGTAGAGATGTTGAATAAACAGTTGGATGTATGAGTCTAGCTATGAACGTTTGGATCTTTAGTTAAAATTTGGGATAGGATCTATTTTATTTCAGAAGAAACTAACACTGTAATTAACCTAATTACTTTCATTGCAGACAAAACCATACGGCATTGTTGAAAAGAAGCCCAGAATATTCCCAGTAAGTCTCAAAACCCTGATTTTTCTTTTATTCATTATCCATGGCCCCCTCCGCTAAAATGCTCCTTTCCTCTCTCACTGGCAGGTTTAAGTGTCTGTTTTCTGTATTATTATTATTTTTTAAATAGGAAGTAGACACACTAATTTCCAACTTTGTTTTATGATCTTGATCTTCGTAAAGTGAATTGAAGGTTTTCATTGGTATCCTGTTTCATGTTGGGTAAGAGACTTAGGACACAAGGCTGAACAAGCATCTAATAAGCATAGTGACAGCAACTGTGTTTCTATTTTTTTATTTTTCAAACTCTTAAGTGTCTCACTTTCAAGGTTTGACCTGAAGCTTTCTGTTAATTTAAAATCCATAATGTGTTTTAAATTTATGCTATGAATATGTAAGCCTTAATATTACAATATTACTTTAAAATGAGTCATTTTAGGGGCTGGGGATGTAGCTCAGTGGTAGAGTGCTTGCCTAGCATGTGTATTGCCCTGGGTTTAATTCTCCAGTACCACCAAGAGAAAAAAAAATTTTTTTTCTAAAATGAGTTAATTCAACATCAAAAGACTACTCAGTAGTCAACTGGTATTTTAATCAGCTGTTGGGAAGTTATTGTTCAGTATAGGAAAATACGTTCATATCTATTTCTAGTCAATAGATAATAAACTATCATTAACTGTAAATTCTCTAATTGTAAAACACAAAACTCAGTGACATATTTCTAATAAAACATCCATTACCTTAAGGGAAAATCACCAAAATTAGCTAACTGTCCCAGCTGGAACTCTGGTTTAGGAAGCAAGAGAATTTCTTCTGTTATTTTCTCATTTATATTTGATGTGTATTAGTTCCATTGTCTTTTTTTTCTTTTTCTTTTTTAAGAGGGATAGTGAGAAAGAAAGAGAGAATCAATTTTACTTAATTTTTCATGTGGCTTTAGTTGCTTCAACACTTTTGTGTACGTGGTGCTGGGAGTTTGAACCCCATATACTAGCACATGCCAGGCAAGCACCATAACTACTTAGCCACCGCCCCAGCCCCAGTCATTTTAAAATAGTAAAGCATCTTGCTGGTTTTATCAGTTGGGTAATTTATTTATTCTTATATTCACATGTGTTTGCTTATTTTTTATTTAACCATTCCTGTTCAAAGAGGAAGCCTCTCTTCAAAGGACCACATCAGTGATTCTGTAGCATTTCTTGTATCTGCTTTTCCCGTTTCTTTACTGTTTCTATGCCATTGAACCCTTTGAGAATCTTTTTGAGAACTTGAAGAATGCCTGTTTGTACATATGTTTTAGAATAGAATAGGCAGTAGGAACCTTGCAAATTTCTGGCTTTAACAAAACAAGCTTATTTCTTGTTGGCAAAACAGATGAGTGTGGATCAGGCAACCCTCCTCAGTCTCATAGCTCTGACTCTGGAAAGAGATATCCAGGTTTGTGGTAGGGGATGAGAGGGCTGGATGTCTCAGGGGATGGTCTTAAAAGTATAAGTCTGGTGGCTGGCACAGAGGCAGTTCTGAAATCTGTCAAATACTCTAAAGACTTCCTAATCTCACACTCTGTGTGGGAAGTTACTTGACTAAGCACTGATTTTGTTTTCTAGAAGGAATATAATTATCCATTGTTCTTCCTGATCCCTGACTCCAGCCAGGTGGTTCTTTATTAAAATCAATTAAGACCATCTGTAAATGGATATTGAGAAGCATACCCTCCTTAGGGGTTGGGTAGCCTTCAAAATATGCCTCCTACTCACAGGTTGACTGCCAAAGGTTGTTTTATTTTCAAACATTCATAGACTTTTGTAGTCTGTATGTCTGATATCTTTGACTGTCCATTTTCCTTAACATTCAGCAAACAAGGAAAGAAAAATACCTGGTAGACATCTGTCTCATCTGTTTGCTTCTAATTGGTCCCACATGCTCGTATCTGATTTTTCTGTACATAGTTATGAAGTGCTCTCATTTCTTTGTCCTCATCATCTTCCTGTCTCAACTCAGTACTGGTTCAAAGGCTACCTTCACTGCACTCTGATCTTGGTCATAGGACTAAGTCTCTCTACTTACTAAGTTTCACTGGATTTCTGTTGTTTAGAATCTATAACTATTACTGTTCAGGAATTCTGAAGCAGTCTCATTTTCCAGTAATACAAGATCCTGAATCTTAGATTATCTTCTTTTCTCTTCTCAGGCTCTTGCCCAAGCTAGCCAGTAGTAGCCAAATACACACTTTTTTCCCCTGAAAACAGCTACTGCTCCTAGAACCTAAAATTTATTAGACAGTCTGCTTCCAAGTTATTATAGGAGATGTTTTGCTAAGTAGTTTGCCCTTGCTTCTTGTTTCCATCTTTTTTAGCTTTCAATGGATATGTCTTTGGCACCAGATGACTCTTTGGTTTGATTTTCATTATAGGAGCATTAACACGACCTCAAGTCCCTAATTTTTGTGCTACTGTGGCAAACTGTCATCAAAGTGTATAGTGACTTAAACATAAAACTTGTTTTTTTCATCAGATAAGAGTTCTGAGCAGCACCAGCTCAGGGAATGTCAGGGTATGGGGGAGTAAGGGGGGGTAATTATTCTACTCTACTTGATCACTAGGGAACTGTCAGGCTTACAGAATCTGTTATCTTAAACATGCCTGATACTGAAGCTAAGTAATTTGCTTAAAATTATGCAATTTGTCAACGGAGGTTCCAAGATTCTTAGTACTTGGTTCTGGCTTCAAAGCCCATGCCCATTGACCACATAAAGTGAATGCCAGAGCTCAAGTAGCTTTTCCATGCAAGGTCTGATCTGACTGACCAACATGGAATGAATAGAACTATCACTTCTGCACACTTAAGATTTTTCTACTAAGTGCTTCTTTATTTTCCTAGGGTGACACAATTCTGGAGACTGGAGAAGTAATTCCACCAATGAAAGAATTTCCTGATCAACATCACTGAAGAATACTTAAAACTTTCAAAGATTTATGAGCCCAAGTTTGTTCCTATTGCCATATTTACTGAATATACTTCCTGGGAAAGTAACTAATAAAGTTTATTCTCAGAAGAGTGTTGTCATATTTCTTACCAAATATTGAACAATTTGAAACTCTGAATAATTTAACAATTAGTAAAAACTAGAAATGCTACACAAATCTGGTGAACCATCTACTTTTTCTGGCCATTTTTAACTTGAGAAACAGGATGTAGAAAAGTGTTTAATCAGGTTGTAACTGTTTTTCTTACACAGTCCTTACTCCAGTTTGGTGTGTTGGGTATGCAACAGAGTGAAATGTGGCAATAAGCAAATATTAAAGACAAAGTCCACGTTTGTTTTAGGGAAGGCTTTCTGAGATGTTTTTAAATAAGTATTTTGGAAACTAGATTGAAAAACTTGTCATTCTACCTCAGACCTGACACTCAAAAGCTTTAAAACCTATTTGAAAAATTAGCCTGTTTGTGCTTATTATAGAGGAGTATACAAAAAATATAGGATTTTTATATTGTGAATTTTAATTTCAAATCTACATAGATGTCAGATAAGCACGAAGAAAAGGCCATTTCTGCAGAGAACTAAATCCGGAAGAAAGACAAATTTTCATTCATTCCCGAAGATTTTGTCTGGAAATTCTTTCCTCAGCTGTCGTCGAGCAGCTACTGTTGATGCATAGATGACGTATCCCCAGGACAGCAAAACGACTGCAAGCAGCAACTAAAAACAGTAAAGAGGAGGAACTGAAGCAAGAGCCGCGTACAGATGGGTGTGGCACTTCCCCTCCCGCCAGGCTACCCGCACCAGTCGAAAACGGGAATTACAGTAACGGCCTAACGGAGTTCTAGTACACCCAGCCGCTCTTACGTAAGGGGCGGAAGATCGTGTCCTCCAGGAAGAGGCGGAGTCGAGGTGAGGGAGTGAAAAGCTTAATTCAGGAATGGGTTTTAGAGTTTCTGGGCGCTGAAGAAATAGGAGGCCATCCGTCGGCGGGCCCAAGGAGTCGACACCGTGGATCCCCGCCAGAACCCGGACCTACCACTGAATAAATCCAGTCCAGAGTGCGGCGACTCACTGGCCTCATGGTAAGGGGGCGGCGGCCGTCAGCGGGAACGCTCGGAGTCCTCAGGCTCTAGGGAAGCCTCCCGGGCGGTGGCTGCCCAGCGGCAGCAGCCATTTTTGAAGCGGGCGGGGAGGCCCGCCCGCGCGCCTCTGGGAAGGCTTCCTATGCGCGCCGCAGCCCTCTTCCGCCAGGAGTTGGGCGCGGTCACGTGACCAGGGCCTAGCCCGCCTTTTACGGGGGTGGGGATGAAATAAAGGCGAAAAATCAGTTCAAAATTGCTTTTCGGCCGCCTAAAGATAGGTATAACTCCTCAACTGAGTTCCTTTGCAGAGGCAGTGCTTTATTGAAGCAGAATAACTGACCATTGAGCGTCTTAAAAGTTTATTTGAAAAATAATCCGCGTTTTAAATGCTCCCTGGCGTCTAACGCTGTAAGAATTAACGTTTCCCCCTTGTTACCACATAATATAGATAGACGTTTATATATTCGTCTCTGACATCATCGGGAATATCATCATTTTTATTTAATTGACGAATCATTGGCATCCTTGTTAATTAAACCCCTAAGAAGTTTTTGAGAATGCAGGAGCTTGTTGATTCAGGTGGTATTTCTTATAATAAATACGTGGTAGGTGTTACCCAGCGAAACGTGCCAGCCAGTCAAGGGTTGGGCGTTTGTGTGCCTAGGACCGCAGCGTTGTGGGGCAGTGGGCCCCAGGTAACGGCCGTCTGGCGCGCGAGCGAGCGCACCAAGTTCAGTTCTAGAGTGCTGGGGACGCTCGCCTTTGAGGCCCGAGTGGTAGAATCTGGCAGTGCAGTAGGCCG
Source organism: Aplodontia rufa (assembly GCA_004027875.1). Taxonomy (NCBI): domain Eukaryota; kingdom Metazoa; phylum Chordata; class Mammalia; order Rodentia; family Aplodontiidae; genus Aplodontia; species Aplodontia rufa. Next base: position 29,328 of record PVKS010014506.1, on the reverse strand, counting down.
CTTGGCTCTGGCTGTCTTTCACGCCACATTAAATACCATTTTTAAACTCAGATTTCGAGGAGTGGGAATGGGAGAAGTAGTTGTTTGAGAGAAAAACGATGTCTATTTGGGGAAACGTTCAGGTAAGTGTTTCTCCCAACCGCAGATCGATTGATCTCAGAGGATTGTAAGGACACTGGTTGGGCTGTGTTGTGGCTCTCATCCGAATTCCGGTGTGACTTCCTGTCTGCTATCGGAGGTTTATATACAGAGGATATAATTTTAGTAACTCCTCTCAGAGTTTGATTAAGTTTAAATGTTATCGAGGTAGTTATTGTGTGTTCCGGAAAGTTGGGCGCGAACGTCAAGTTTGCGACCCAGTAACCTCCAGCAATTAGAGTATCCACCGAGGGTCCCGTAGCTCATCACCGGAACTGAGCCGTGGGGGTGGGGAAGGGCCGCGTTTGGGGCCGACTGCGCTTAGCGCCGCCCTCGGTGCCGCCGCCTGTCTACTGCGCATGCGTTACGAAGGCAGCTGTTGTGTTTTGAAGCGCTGGGGGTAGGGGGAGTGGGTCTGGTTCTCTGCCCCGCCCCCAAGCTGCCATTGGTGATGAGCATTTTACGTCACAGGGGTCGCACCAGCCGCCGGGGTCTCCACTGTCTCGCGAGGAGGGTGAAGCGCCCCCGCCTGCTCCGGCTCCGGAGGGTAGGCGGAGAAGTCGCCGGGTGCGCCTTCGCGGATCCTGCCGTCACCGACCTAGCCTCCTGGGCCGTCGGGAGCTTGCCTCGAGTGCCCCAGCCGGGCCTGCGCCGGCGTCTTCAGAGGTAAGCCCGACGGGGAACAATGGGGCGCCGGGGGTCGGAAGGGCTGGGTGAGCGCGCGCTCCCCACCGGACCGAGGCCCAGGCCCAGGGGCAGCGGCCTCGGGCCGTTAGGGCCGTCTGGGCCTGGGCAGGGTAGGGGGCCAGGGCGGGCGACTTGTGCTGCGCACCTGTGGATTGGTGCGGGTGGGCGGGGGAGGGTTGAGTTTCCAATAGCGCTCCCGGGGGCGCGAGCTCAACTGTATACTGGAAAGAGATTGGACTCGGAAAAACATCCGCCGAGTCGGAGTCGTGGCCTCGGCCCCGGGAAGGAGCGTGACCTTGGCCAGCTCCCTAAACCCCAGAGCCTGTCCGTGTAATGGGAATAACAGTATTTTAGTTCGTGGTGGTTATGTAATGCACATGGTGCGGTGTTTCATCCTGGCCCAAGGAAGCCACTATCGCGGTGACTATTGGAGTTGACTGTGCAGGGTTACACGTTCTGGGCTGGGCTTGTCTGCCTGTGGTTTCGTCAACCACCCAGTTAGTTGCAGCTTTTCTCATTTTCAGACTGGAAGGGGGCAGTGCTGAGATAAAATGTGTAGTGATTTCAGAGGAAAACTGAATAGAATTTTGGCAGGTAATTTTCCTGGTTGTTTTAAGATTAATTCAGAAGCAGCTTCCCGGGACTTAAGAAGCTAGTAACGGTGAGGATTTTTTTGGTTTTGAAGGCCTTTGTTTTTAGTACATGAAATGCAAACAAAGCTTTGCAGTTGCTGCAATTCATGCTTATCTGGAATGAGTGACTTTACTGGGGAAAAGTTTACCAAGCATTTATTTTTTACTCCAGAATTGAAATTAAGTTTGTTAAGATATGCTCAGATTCTGTAATTTTTTTATCCCCTTCCAGAATTGGTGATTAAACTGAAGTTCAGAGGTAGTTATTTAATAACTTCGTGTGTCTTTCTAGTTCATCTACTTATGAATCTTTTTGGCTGCTTTGCCTAGATATATTAAGTATAATATGATTATTGTAGACTGTCCACTGGGCCCTTATCAGTTGTGGGTGATGAACATTACCAAAATTCTTATTTTCACATAACTTAGGGGAATGATGTTAAGTTCTTGTGTACCAAGCATTGTGGAAAGTGTTAACAAGGAATATATCCATTTCCACAACCACCTTTTCAAATGTATATTGTTACTTTGCCCACTTTAGAATTGAGAAAAATTTGAAGTTTTGAGAAATAACTTCCTCCATGTCATAGAATTAAGAAGTGGATGTGATTTTTGACATTGGCAGTGCAGTAGCATTAACATCACTCACTCAAACGTAATCAGATTAATAAGTTTTATTCCTAGTGATAATTTAAGGAATGCTATAGGTGACTTTTATAATCAGACTTTATAAAACATATAATTTTGCAGAGCAGTTTTAACTTAATTAGCATAATTGTGCAGCTTACATATTTACATACATCCAGTATATAGCCTTATTTAGATTCTGGCCTCCCAGTTCTTTATCTCCTCCATGTATTTCCCCCAGATATGTAATGCCTGTTGATTATCACAGTTCCCCTAACTTGTGACTTAAAGGGTTCTTATCCTTGTTGGAAGTAGAAAGCAGATTAAAGATTTGGTAAAGGAAAGGTTTGGGTTAATCAGTTCATCCTAAAGATGGTAATATTTTGGATTTGAGAGGTGCTTGAGCTGGAATCAGAAGGACTGATTAATCTTCTCTGAGGGGAAATTAATAATGTATTTACACAGGTGTTTTCTAGAACTTGCAATACCAAATGTGTTTGCCATCAGGTTCATCATTGCAGTCTAAATCTAGAACCTCTCCTGCAAATATTTTTATGGCAATTTGTATTTTTTTGGTACCAGGGATAGAATCCAGGAGTGCTTAATCACTGGGCCACATTTTCCAGCCCTTTTGAAAATTTGTTTTAGAGTCTCGATAAGTTGCTTAGGGCCCTGCTAGGTTGTTGAGGCTGGTTTTGAGTTTGGATTCTCTTGCCTCTCAAACTGCTGGGATTACAAGTATGCGCCACTGTGCCTGGCCTTAATTTGTATTTTTAAACAGCTTTGTTGAGATATAACTTGCATTCTATCCATAAAGTTTTACCTGTTTAATGAATATAATTCAGTGGTTTTTAGTATATTTACAAAGTTGTGCATCTGTCACCATAATCTAATTGTGGACTATTTCCACCCTTCCAGGAAGAAACCTCATTACCAGTACTCATCTTTACATTTTATAGGATTTGCCTATTCTGGACATTTCATATAAATCGTACAATATGTGGCCTTTTGTGACTGATTTTATTTTCATTTGGCATAATAAAAAGGTTCATATGTTTTGTAGCATGCATCAGTATTTCATTATGTTTTAATTGCCCAATAATCCATTTTATATATAAATCACATTTTATTAATCCAGTTCACGGACATTTTATTTTATACTTGAGAACTGTTATGACTAATGTTGCTGTGAATATTAGCATGTTTTTATTTCTCTTGGGCAAATATCTAGGTGTGGAATTCTTGGGTCATATTAATTCTACCTTATTTTAATGAACATTTTAATTTTAATATTTATAATATGGAAGAGTTATATCACCACATTTGAAGTGGTTCAAATTTTGATTTGCTTCGTTTGTCATAGCTAGATGTTTCTGATGAATACCATTCTTTGTAGCTGAAGATATTCCCATGTAGAAATACAAGTGAGAACTCAAATTTATTCTTTTTACCTATCATGGTGGATATTTTTGGTCAGTCTTTAGTCTTATGGTGTCAGAGTGATTAACAGACTTATAAAACTTGGGAAGAAAGACTAAGGTTTCATTTTCTTAAAAGTTCAAACTTTTAGGATTGTGTTTTGTTTGAATTTCAAGCTTATTATCTAATAAGTTTCTTTAATTCATTTTGCTTTCAAAAGAAACAAATTGCAATAAAATTTATTGATTGGAAATTCATCAGCATTTTGTAACCAGATGGTACAACTAAAGTTTAGAGTTTATGTGAATTTCTCTGGTTTACAGGTAAAAACTGGTTTTTAGTCTAGGTCTTCTGATAACATGTTCAGTTCCCTTCCTGTTCTGGCTTATTCCTTCCCTCCAACACATGCACACTATCTCTGATCCCACATGTTTTTTTGTGTCTTTTTCCCCCCAACCCCAGATGAGTGGATTAAAAAAAAAAAAAGTTATAGGTAGAAGAAAATGTGTGCAGTAAAGTTTAGAGTTTTAATAATACTGACAAGGGCTGGGAATGTAGCTCAGTGATGGAGCACTGACCTAGTATAGTGAGGCTGGGATTGATCCCAACAAAATAAATAAGTGGATGGATGGACAAAAGCAGGTAGTATTTATAATTTTGCTTCTCCAGGCCTGGTAAATAGTTAAGAATGGTGGTGACTTTACATTTATACTTCAGAAGATAAACAGAACTATTTGAATCCTTGAAGGAACATTTACTCAGCATTAATTGATTAAGATGCCCTGGATGAGCAAATTTAAATTGAAAAAATTGTGGTGGGATTTTTCACTAATTCAGGTGTTCATTGTGAGGTTTTTTGAGTTTCCCCCCACCCTTATAGTTGTTAGGGCCAATGAGTTTATTACTTAGAAAATCACAGTTCTGTTATTTAATTAACTTAGCGTTTAAACGGTGATGGAACTTGCCGCAATGGAGGAGATAGAAGAAAGTGAATAATAGGCCCAGGGAAACATGAAGAAATGAATACTTAATATATTAAAATATTAAAATAAGTACAGAATTTAGCAAGACAAAGGGTTTATATGGATAACAAGTTCAAAATACAATGCATATTAGATTTCAGACTGGCAAATTTATTTTGTAAGTTATGAGTTTGATATCAACTCATAAATTTAAAGAAAACAAAGCAAATCTTTTAAGATCCTAGTTATCCCTGTGGACAAAAATAATAGGGAACTGAAAACATGATTTCAGGATACTTCGTGGTTTGACTTTTGGATTGAAAAGCTAAGGAAGAGTTCATAGAAAGGAATCAGTGATTATCAAAATCATAGTGTAGTAACAATAGTGATAATAATAATGGTGTTATAATGATAATAACTGCAGCCAATGTTTACTCAACAGTCACTGTGAGGGAGGCACTGTCCTTGTGCTTTTTGAATTTGTTTCCCTTAATCCTTACTTAAAAGACTTTTTTAGTGAATCTTTCATTGAAAACCATAGAATTGGTTTAAAAACAGGTAAACTTTTGTGTAAATTGTCTCACTAAAATTTTTTTAGAAATGTTATTACAAATAAGATAAAGGACTAGTATGTAGCGTTAGGGGGATCTGTGAATGACAGGTATAAAACCGTACAAGAATATGTCATCAGCTTAAGGCTGTGGTGGTTTTTTTTTTTTTTTTTTTTTTTTTAAATTTTAATTTTTTTTTAATTTTCTAGAGAAGGGTAAAAGGGGAAGTTAAAGGGACATTTTAAAACATTTGGGATAACTTTAAAAATGTTAGTTGTTAAATCTGAGTCGTGGGTGCATGAGTGTGTGTTATAGTTTGTACTTTTTCATATATGTCAAATATTTCTCAAATTATTTTTAGAAGGATAATAGAATGCTGTGTAATATTTTTGAGGACTTACTATATACTGGGTATCTTTTCTGATGTCTTTTTACATCTCTACAAACTTGTGAGGCAAATTCTGTTCTCACTGACTTACAGGTGATACTAAAGCACAAAGATAATTAACACTGATGGTGTGCAATAGGATTCAGTCCTAGGAAATATGACTTTAGAGCTTGTGCTTTAAGTGCTATACTATTATGCTACACTACCTCTATATTATAATAAAAATAAACCACTCAAGTATTTAAATGAAAGTGTGTTCCAAGGTCTTTATTTTTGTTTTTGTTCAGATTTTTTAGTCATTTCTCTTTTATCGGGTTACTGATATATTTCTTTCCCTTTTACAGATAATGGCATCAGCTGCTAAGGAATTTAAAATGGACAACTTTTCACCTAAAGCTGGCACTAGCAAATTGCAACAGACAGTACCAGCTGATGCATCTCCTGATTCTAAGTGTCCTATATGCTTGGATAGATTTGATAATGTGTCTTACTTAGATCGCTGCTTACATAAGTTCTGTTTTCGCTGTGTACAGGAATGGTCAAAAAACAAAGCTGAATGTCCACTATGTAAACAGCCCTTTGATTCTATTTTTCATTCTGTGAGGGCAGAAGATGACTTCAAGGAGTATGTGCTGAGACCTTCATATAATGGTTCTTTTGCTACCCCTGAAGTTCGACGATTTCGCTACCGAACAACCATGACAAGGGAACGAAATGCTTCTGTTTATTCGCCTAGTAGTACCATGAATAGAAGAACAACAACTCCACCAGATAGTGGAGTGCTGTTTGAAGGGTTAGGCATTTCAACAAGACCTAGACATGCTGAAATTCCTTCATTTATGAGACAGATTACAGTAAGGCCAACTGCTGGAGATGAAAGATCTTTGCGGAAAAGTCAAGAACAAGATATTATTAATTTTAGACGAACTCTTTATCGTGCTGGTGCTCGAGTTAGAAATATAGAAGATGGTGGCCGCTACAGGGATATTTCAGCTGAGTTTTTCCGTAGAAATCCAGCTTGTCTTCACAGGTTAGTCCCTTGGTTAAAACGTGAACTTACAGTTCTTTTTGGAGCTCATGGATCTTTAGTCAATATTGTCCAGCACATCATCATGAGTAATGTTACTCGCTATGACTTGGAGAGTCAGGCGTTTGTATCTGATTTAAGACCATTTTTACTTAATCGGACTGAGCATTTTATACATGAATTTATTAGTTTTGCTCGATCTCCTTTTAACATGGCAGCTTTTGACCAACATGCTAATTATGATTGCCCTGCTCCATCTTATGAAGAAGGCAGCTATTCTGATTCTTCAGTCATAACAATATCTCCAGATGAGGCTGAGACCCAAGAGTTGGATGTTAATGTAGCCACTGTTAGTCAGGCACCATGGGATGATGAAACTCCAGGACCATCTTACTCGAGCTCAGAGCAGGTACATGTTGCCATATCTTCCCTTTTAAATACTTCTGACAGTTCAGATGACGATATTGTCACAGGAGGAGCCACATCTCAGATACAAGGTGTACAAACCAATGAAGACCTAAATAATGATAGTGATTCTTCTTCAGATAATTGTGTCATTGTTGGGTTTGTTAAACCACTAGCTGAGAGGACCCCAGAACTTGTTGAACTGTCCTCTGATTCTGAGGAGTTAGGCTCTTATGAGAAAATGGAAACAGTGAAAACACAAGAACAAGAGCACTCTTACAGTTCTGGTGATAGTGATGTTAGTAGATGTTCATCTCCACACTCTATTCTTGGAAAAGATGAGCAAATGAATAAAGGTCATTGTGATTCTGGTACAAGAATCAAATCAAAGAAAGAAGAGAAACGATCTACATCATTGTCATCTCCTAGAGACCTGAGCTCATCTGTGAGAGGAGACCGAGTATATTCCCCTTATAACCATAGACACAGAAAGAGAGGAAGGTCCAGAAGTTCAGATTCACGTTCCCAGAGTAGAAGTGGGCACGATCAGAAGAATCACAGAAAGCATCATGGAAAGAAAAGAATGAAGAGCAAACGATCCAGAAGCAGGGAGAGTAGCAGACCTAGAGGGAGAAGAGACAAAAAGAGATCAAGAACTAGAGATAGTAGTTGGTCAAGAAGAAGCCAAACTCTTTCTCTAAGTAGTGAAAGCACAAGCAGATCAAGGTCTCGTAGCAGTGATCATGGCAAAAGAAGATCACGGAGCAGAAATAGAGATCGCTATTACTTAAGAAATAATTATGGAAGTAGATATAAGTGGGAATATACTTATTACAGTAGAAACAAGGACAGGGATGGTTATGAATCATCTTACAGGAGAAGAACTTTGTCTAGAGCCCATTATTCTAGACAGTCATCAAGTCCAGAATTTAGAATTCAGTCATTTTCTGAAAGAACAAATGCTAGGAAAAAGAATAATCACAGTGAGAGGAAGTATTATTATTATGAAAGGCACAGATCAAGAAGTCTGTCTAGTAATAGGTCAAGGACTGCATCTACAGGGCCTGACCGGGTGAGGAGCGAAAAGCCTGGAGGGAAACGAAAATATAAAACACGGCATTTGGAGGGTACTAATGAAGAGGCTCAGCCATCTCGTGAATTTGTTTCTAAAGTAAAGGACAGTCATTACCAAAAATCTTCATCAAAATTGGATGGAAACTACAAAAATGAGAGTGACAGCTTTTCAGACAGCCGATCATCAGACAGAGAAACAAAACACAAGAGGAGAAAAAGGACAACCCGTAGCTTAAGTGTAGAGATAGTTTATGAAGGGAAAGCTACTGATACAACTAAGCATCATAAAAAGAAAAAGAAGAAACATAAGAAAAAGCATAAGAAGCATCATGGAGATAATACTTCACGTTCCCCAGTTGTTATTACCATAGACAGTGATAGTGATAAAGATTCTGAAATGAAGGCAGATACAGAATGTGACAATAATTGTTCTCAAGACTCTCTACAAAACAAGTTTTTGGGTCCATCCTTGGAACCATTTGAAACTAAAGATGTAGTCACAATAGAAGATGAATTTAGTGTCCTGGAAAAAGAGTGTGATATCACCACACTTACTAACAACTTGAATAATCCCAAAAAAACTGTAGGTAATATTCCACCCCAGCCAGCTTCAGTGGAACAGACTCTTGATGTAAGAGAAGAGAGCACCTTTGCCTCTGATTTGGAGAACCAGCCCAGTAGTGTTGTATCTCTTCAGACTGAGCTATCAAGGCAATTGCCATCTCCACGGACATCATTAATGTCATTGCCTGTTGGTAGAGACTGTGATATGTCTTAAAACTACCAAAGCATCTCATTGAGGATTTTGATGGTATAAAAAGGAACAATGTCATCTATTGCAGTCTTATTTAAAGATGACTTTTACCTGGTGAACTCTTTTCCCCCTTAAAATATTTTAAATGATTTTTTTTGGTGTTAATTTGTAAAAATCATTATTTGCTCAAAAAGTATGTATGTCCCACCCTCAGAGATATGCACTTTTAAGTAAAGAAAATGATATTGCTAGCTGTTTATTTAAAACTTGGAATCCTTTTTAAATAAAAAAATGTAAATTTTAGAAGTTATTTCATAAAGCCATATGGTATTGACATATTTTTAAGGTAGTCAATGAGTATTTTTGAATTTTTTTTTTTTGAGAGTTATTCTGGAAATGTGTTAAAAGCTAGGAGATTCTCTCTGGACAGTCTTTATTTTTTTTTTTTTTTCTTAAAAATTTGTATGATTGAAAACATTTCTTCAGGCTAAATTGAAGCATTTTAATCTGCATTTTGACCTCTGCCAAAAGAAAAATTTAGTATTTTCTTTATATACTTGTTTATCTGGACTGCCAGCGAAACAAATGTGTATTCAACAAAAGAAAATAAAATAGTAACACTTTAAAACAAGAATTCAGAAATTTTCCTCTGCAGTACTGTTTTTTAAAAATATATTTTATTGGAGCCAAAATCTTGAAAATAGACGATTAGTATTTACAGATGTCTCACAGTTTCAATGATAATTCAGTTCTTTATTCTGATTTTGAGGAGTATCTTGTTTTCTGTCTTCAGCATAATGAAGTTTTGAAGTATTTAGCCTATTAAAAAGCTCTACCAAATTTATACGTTTCCTGAGAACAGCAGAGCTTGACCTACATCTAAATTCAGTCTTTTATTTGCTTTGCTCAACTCTGCTCCATTCTTTCTCCATGGAAATGGGAATGTCTGCTGTGTGTCAGGTCTCTGTTAGGTTTTAGTGAAAGAGCAAAGCATATATATATCCCCTGCTTTTGTGGGACTTACAGATTGTTGAATTAAGACAATATATTTGTAAATATAACATTACAAATTGCAATATGTTCTCTGAAGAGAAACCGTAATTTCCTTTTAAGAGTATAAAGACCTAATCTCAGGTGGAAGAGGTGGTTGAGTTGGAATCAAGACATTGACATGAGTAAGTAGTTTCTGTTAACAAAGGAAAATATGTGCAGTGATCCAAAGGCAGAAGGGAAGCCTAGCATATGTATGAACTAAAAAAAGGCAGGGTTAGCCAAAGGGTAGAGTGTGGGAACAGGTTTTGTAGACCACGTTTAGAATTCATTTGTCCTAGAGGGCATAGAAAAAATTATAAGAACATCAGTTGAGTTTTCGTAAGCTGAAACTGAGAAATAGTGGGAAGACTAGTTGATCAAGGAATAAACTTGAAATTATAAAATTAACTTTGTAGTTAGGTATTCAAGCTCAAAATACTCTTCTTTGATTTCTGATATTTCTATTGTGTCTATATTGTTTCGGTCTTGGCAGCAGAGATTTCTCACCAGTTTTGCTATAGTGGGTTTCCCTGCATCTACTGTTGCTCCACACCCACCCAATACCCCCCTCCCCCCAATCTAGTTTTGAGGGAGCATTCTAAAGATCTTCAAAATTTTTTATTTTCATTTCCCTACTTAATATCCTTCAGTAGCTTCTCATTATTCTCAGGATGGTAAAAACAGACCACCCCACCCCCCAATTTTTTTTCCACCAACATGATAATGGTATAAATCTCTGTTTGATCTGGCTCTGGTCTGTCCCTCTTCAGCATTTCTCTTACTTCCTTATTCAAGCCACACTAGCCAGCTTCAGGTCTGTGGAGATACTGTGCCTTGGTACAGCAGAACTTTTATACGTGGCATGTCCTGCTGGGAACTGAATCCCATCTTGGCTGAACTAAAAATGTACCCCTTACCCATTTATTGAGTTCGGTGCTACAGATTTTATAAAAAGGCTGTCTGTTTTCTCCTTTCAGGAATCTTCACTACCTATAAACTTCAGCCTAATAGCATATTCTTTTCATCTGAATTTGGTGTCTGTTTTACCTCATGTTTTCAGTGGTCTTTTTGATTTCATTTTGATTTGTGTAAGAGAAATGGAACCAAGCTTTTGGTGCTTGCTCATTAATGAGTCTTGAGTTCACAGTACAAAAACTTGTTGACAACTTCACTTCCTAGTCAGTCCTTAGCTTTCCCCAGGCTAGCTTGTTCAAGGACTTCATTAGCCCTTTCGTTCAATCTGTGGTAATGAGGAGTGGGGTACAAAGGTGCACCTACTTGCTGGGACTTCTTCCCTCAGTAAGAGTAATTGCAGTCTACTGTCACTTTGGGACTTGACACCGCCTGTTAGTAACACACCTCGACCTGAAGTTTTTCAAAAGGCACTCTGAACTGCTGGAACCCAATTTCTAACTGGTTTGTACTCTGTGCAACTTGAGTCTCTAACCAACAAGGGTAGCGAATGGGAACTAGGAGAGGAATTCCTCTGTGTCAAAATGATGATGGTATCATCATTCAGAGTATGGGTGGATCCATTTCTAATTTAAAGATCATTACACCTAGATAAAGGTGAAATGTTTACTTATCTAATTACTATGATAATATAGATGTCATTGAGATTTGAAATTTATGCTGCCCTCAGTAAGATCCAATCCAGGAAAACTTTTTAATTTATTTTTTGGCTTCCTTAATCTGGACTAGTTCTTTTAGCCTTTGTCTTTCATAATTGACACTAGATTTTTAGAATATCCCGCCATTTCTGATTTTCTTTATGATTACATTCAGATTGTGTATTTGGAGCTAGAATACTGCATACATGGTGGTGTATCTGTGGAGTATTATCTGGAGGAACATATCCATTTGTATTTTATTGGTGATAGTAATTTTGATAACTTGGTTATGTTGACCCATGTCTAGTCAACTTGTTTTTCCCTTTGTAATTAATTTGTGGGGAGATAATTTGAAATCATATTAGCATCTTCCCCATAAACTTGCCCTGTCTAAATTTTAGCATGCTTTTGCCTGAAATAATTTTTTACTGTAATGGTTGTAAAATGGTGATTTTTCTAACTTATTGTTCTTTTTATTAGATGGCATTTTTTCTGTAAGTTTCTCCTTCATTTATTTAATGTTGACCCATAAATCCTGATTTTATTCAATGGATTGCACTCATTGTTTTGTTCTTTTTTATATGCTCAAATAGTCCCACAATTAGCCAGTGTGAGCACATTCAAGCTGGCTTCTGTATTCCTTTACTATATTCCATCATTTTTGAAGCACTCAGTTTTCTGGTATAACAGTGGTGGAAGTCTCATCATTTACCTTCCCTGAAGTCTGACATTTCTTGAAAGAACTTTATACTTTTATCCGTTACTACTTGACTTTACAGTTCAGCTCTGAGGACAATCTTGTTTTCTATATTTGTCGGAAGTGTCACTGTAGTTCTTACATACTATTAGCAGTTTGGATCAATTTTGGTCACTTGCCATCCTTAAAAATGTACCTCCTCACTTGAACAGAAAACTGTTAATCTCTTTGCTTGACTTTCAAGATTGTATAAAATCAATTTTACTTTTGCTTCTGTTCTCTTTTGATTGTACTATTTTCATTTTCACCACTGAACCCTTGTTCATGCTGTTGTAAGCACCAGAAAATTACTTTGTCTCACTAGCCATCGAGCATTTTACTGGTTTATTATTTTGCTTTTTCCTAAATTCTTCCTTCTGAATTAGGCTAACACTTCTTTGAATCATTCATGTTTTCTAAACATATATTACTTATGTTGTTATTTCATAAGACCTTAGGTAAATTAGTCCTTGTAAGATAGGGCCCTAACCTCATTGGTGTGGCCAGGTACAGAGAAGTGCTACATGCACCAGCAGCCCTACATGTGAAGTGCATTGAAGCTCCACACAATGAACAAAGTCTGCCCAGAGGTGACAGGAAAGCCTAAACCAACAAGGTAGCATTTGATCTTGAGCTCAGAGACATTGCAAAGTATATGGGGGTAGGGGGAGTGACTTGACATTCTAGTTTGGGAGATCTACAAAAGCACAGATTTGTGACATATGATATAGTACAGTATAAGATTCAAAAAGTGCTGAAGGGTGAATTATGATAGGATATGAAATTCAGGTTAGTCTGAATAAAGTATTGAACACCTCCAAAAATTTCATTTGATTCTGTAGGAGGAAAAATTTGAGGCAAAGGAGTATGTATATCATTAAATTGTTATTTTGTGTGTTGAGAAATAGTAATAAGGGAATTGAAGTTACAAGTAAGGAAATCCGATTATGATATCATCCAACTTGTCTGAGGAAGTCAGTCATGAGAGCAATTTCAGTAGAACAACAGGTTTATTTTACAGGAAGGATGCAAGAGAGTGTTTTCTTTGACAACTTTTCCTGGAGACCTGGCTAAGAAACTTAGGAAGAGTACAGCACTGAGAATATAGAGGATAAGAACAAAGCCGGCTTTGTGTGAAAATGGGAGGGAGAGCTTTTGGGAAGGGCACCTGGAGCAGGTCATGTTGAAAATAAAGAAGAACAAGAATGGATGAAGCAAAGCTCCTTTATGGAAAGATCCCAGAGCATGGGTGAGCAAAGTAACAATGGATAGAAGCAAAGGCACGTGGTACTTTAAAATTGCAGAAGGAGGCAAAAATAGCAAAGGTATTTGTGGGTAGATGTCCTACATGAATAGGACATGTCAAGAGTGGAATTAGGCTTGAGGAGAGGAGTGGAGAAATAGCCCCAAAGGGCATGGGACAGGGTTAATTAAGACTTGGTCATGGGTATTGAGGCCTCTTCTGTGATGAGATATTTAAATGTGTGGAAAACTAAGATTTGTGATTTCTTTTTGTAGTATTCAGTGCTGGAGTAGAAGCAGAAATTAATGTTTGATATATAGTGTTCAGTGTTTGTACTGAGATAGGTTTATCTGTAGTTAAAGTTCTGCTGGATATGAGCAGTAAAAACAGACGAAAGGAGTTGAAGGAAAAACTGTTCAGGAGCTGAATCGATGTATTCAGTGTAGGGCAGGAGGTGAACTTATGAGATGACTTGAATTTGTGGAAATTACAAGGGATCTGTTTTCCAATGAGGTCCAAGTAGGTATAGGGGCAGGAATAAGACAAAAATAGTTTCGGTGTGCCTAACTCTAGGTGTGGTTGGAAGTGCATGACTACAATGAAATAGGTAGAGGTGAAGATCATTGGCATTGAAAGTAATGATCTGCCAGGTGGTTGAGTGTCCTAAATAAAGACACTGGGAGATGGCAGGAGATAGAAGATAAGTAGTGTGTCACAGGTATTAAACATTGTCCTTTATATTTGTGTTTCCTTACGGCAGCTGGCATGTGCACACACAAGATAATTAAAATTTGGTAATAATAAAAGATTATTCCATCAACCTGGGTTTTTAGTCAATACTTGGGTCACGTGGGTACGGAAAACAGCAAGTGGGATATGGTCATCTTACAAAACACAGCAATGTCACAAAAATCAGTAAATTCTTTACTGCTTTCCCTACAAGGAAAAAGGAGAAGGGGATGGTAAATACCATCGGATCTGTGACTAAGAAAAAAACAAGAAGCCTGGTAAATTCAAGTTAGGCTAAGATCTGAGTCTAAATTCCTTTCTGTAGAATCTGCATCTGTGGTTGCTCCAGAACATTGAGTAATATACTTTTATCTACACAGAAGGGGGCAAAACAAGATATCTTATAATATTTGCCTGGAAGAGGCTGCTTATCTTCATGACCCATCTGCAATTTAAGTAGGTAAACATCTCTCCTAGGCAAAGGCTCTTTGCTTTTCTGTCTATAAAATTTATTCATCAAGCATTGAGTACATATAGTCCAAAACTATGGTAAATCCCAGGAATATAAAGGTGAGTAAGATGGATTCAACAGGAATTTCATTTTATTTTATTTTGCAGTACTGAAGATTGAACCCAGGGCCTTGCACATGTTAGGCAAGTGGTCTATCATTGAGCTACATCCCCAGCCCACCAAAATTTTAAAGCTGCAAACAGAACAATTGGATTTGTTCTTAAGAAACATTTAACATTGATGTAGAAGAAATTTTGGATTCAGGAAAGCCTTGCTGAAAGACTGTTAAAAGAACTTTGAAGTAGCTCCAACTATGTATCAGAAGAGCTTGTGACAGTGGAGATCCAGAGAAAAGGATGGATTCAAGACATTTCTGAGATAGACAAGATTTGGGCACCACTTAGTTGGAGATGGGCTGTGAGGAATGGTTAGTCTAGGATAATCAGACTCTTGTGAGAGTGGTGCATCATGATATCAAAATCCAAGGTAGGAAATATAGGAACAGGGATAGTTTGAAGAGGAAAATGGGTTCAGTGTGAGACTCCACTGCCTCAAGCTGTGTTGTCCAATGTAGTAACCTCTATTGAGCACTTGAAATATGCCTAGTGTAATATTGATGAACTGAAGTTTAAATTTTATTTAGTTTGAATTTAAGTAGCTACAGAAGGCCAGGTGTAGTGGTGCACACGTGTAATCCCAGTTACTAGGGAGGCTGAGGCAGGAGGACCCCAAGTTTGAGGCTAGCCTTGGCAAGACCTGTTTCAAAACGGAAAAAAAAAAAGTCTCAGGTTGTAGCTTAGTTGTAGAGTGCTTCTGGGTTCCACAAACAAATAAATGAAATGATTTTTAGCTTGTATACCTGTATAAAAACAAGCCACTTGCCAGATTTGTCATGCAAGCTGCAGTTTGCTAGTGCTAATTTATGTAGCAAGACCTTAATCTGGATGAACCCAACTCTTCCATTGTGCCTATGTGCTTGCTGCTAATTTTCCTAAGAGAAATCAGTAACTACACATTGGTGTCACCATAAAAGCAATCATGTCTCAACTTTGTATGATATGCATTAGTGGCAAGTTTTCTAGTGTTCTTGCTGATTGTATTTGGTATGCTGGATCTTTGGCTCCTTTTTGTCTTTAAACCTCTGATTTTCCACCACCTACTTTCATCATTTGGCTGGATCCTTCTGATCAGTTTTAAGCTCAAACACAAACCTGATTTACCAAAAACAATACCTCATATTTGTTAGCAACTTGCCTGTGTGGTTTATCTTGACTAGCATTCTCAAGTGTCTTTAGTGTGGTTCTTTTGATCTAAGATGGCCTTAGGTAGTGCCACTGGTCTCCTTTTTTCCTAATCTTTGAGCAAATTAGCCTGAGGTGGTATACATTGTGATCCATGAGTCCCACAGAGAGCAGAAGTGTACAGGTTCTCATGAAGTCTAGGCTCAGAACTGCCGACTTCCTCCCCTCTACAATTTATTTCCTATAGGAAAATCCTAAGGTAAGGATAGATTCAAGGGGAGTGGGGAAAGTATTGCTGATGGTAGGAATTACACAGTTACATTGTAAAATGGTATAAATACTGGAAAACTGAAGAGTTTTCCATCTCTCCACTCAGTTTTTTTCCTCTGAGTCTGTGGTTCTCAAACATTAGCTTGTGTCAGAGTCAACTGATTGGTTTGTGAAATATCTATTGTTGGTCTCCACCCCTGGAGCTTCTGGTTCAGAAGATCTCAGATGCCAAGAATTTACTTTTCCAACAAGTTTCCAGGTGGTTCTGATGATGCTGGCTTACAGGCTACAGTTTTAAGAACTCTTCTAAACGAATCTCACCATATTTGAATTCCACTTAACCCTCACTTTAGTAATAATTCCAATTTTTCAGTTATCCTTTTTACTTTATTTTATTTTTCAATGACTTTCTTCCCAGACTGAGGTCTGTTGACTGGCAGCATGAACATTACTAGGAACTCAGACATTACTAGATCTGAATCTGCACTTTAACAGATGTGTGAGTGATTTGTGTGCACATTAAGCACTGCCTATGTATCATAATAAGCTAGTGTACATATTCTTGATTTCTTCCTCCAGTGCTCCTCCCTTCCTGTTCCCATGTTAATAGATATCACCACTTGTACAACTGCTCAAGCTAAACAGATTGGAGTTCTGCCTGACTGCTCTCTCATGTATCCTACATCTAATTCATCAGTAAATTGTATGGGGTTTTAGGATTATACATACTACAAGTTCACCACTACCATTACTATATTCCTTGTCCAAAATGGTACTACCTAGTTGGTCGTCTTACACTCTTGTCTCCCTGCAGTTTGTCTTCCTCTAGTCGCCACCATATTGATCCTTTAAAAATGTGACTCAGGTCATGTTATTCCTTAAAATCCTGCAATGGATTAGAATTAAATGTTTAGAATTAAAACCAACATCCTTATGGTCCATAAGTCCTCTGTGACCTACCTTGGCCACTTCTCTTTTTCCCCAACCCATTCCACTGTAGCAAACTTCTTCCCTAAATTCTTTTCTTTTACAGGCCCATTTTTCCTCCTGCCTTTGGGCTTTTGCACTTTTCTGTTCATTGTGAGTAGAATGGTCTTCACCTAAAAGATGCTTCCACTCTTCATTAGGTCCTCTCTGACCAGCTTATCAAAGCAACCTCCATTATTACTCACTCCCTTATCCTGATTTATTTCTGTTCACTGCACTTATTAATACTAAAATGTACCTGTCTGTCTTCCACACTAGAGTGCAGTAAGGTCTAAAGCCATCTCCGGGTTAGTGATTGTGGTACCATTCTCAAACCAGGTGCCTGAATGTATCCTTTATTTTTTCCTCTTTCCATTCCAAGCCACTCAGTCCTATCTCTAAAATACATCTCAAACAATTCACTGCTTATAGTCTCCACTGTCACTGTCCTTACCTATGTCCTCATCATATGTTATTTGAATTACCTTCAAACTTATGTATTCATTCTAGATAGGAGCTGGAAAAGACTTTTGAAACATGTAGTTTGATTATATCATTCCTTGCTTTACCCTGCAATGTGTTCCCAGTGGACTTCATTCCTTACCTTAAAGGTCTTGTTTGTCTTTTCAACTCTGTTGCATACTATTTACCCCATGTACTCAAAGTTCCAGATAAAAAAAGTCTGGTTTTTTTTTTTTAACCCATTTAGGCATTGTCTTCTTCCTGCCTGGCATTCTCCTTGCCTGTTTTTGGTTTGAGTAGCCTGTTTGTTAGAGCTCTATGATTATACATAGTAGTACATAGTAGTTGGTTCAAGTTTGAGCAATTGCCTGATCTGGGCTGGGCTCTCCAAGCAAAAATACAATTAATGCCCTGTTGGTCACCTCTGGTTGGCTGAGCTTGTTTCATTTTGCATGCAAGGGTATTAGAGCTGCCTCAGTGTAAGGGCTTCTCATTTAATTATTTCAACATTTGAAAAGCACAACCTACTCAAATTAATTCAAGATGAAACAAAAAATCAGAATATCCTTATATCTAGTGAAGAAAATGAATTTATTATAATTTCCAAAGAAAACTCCAAATCCAAATGGATTTATTTAGTGTTTTCTATTAAACATTTAAAGGAAAAATGTTACCAACTTTACACACTTTCTTTTATGATGCTAGTATAACCTTGACCTCAAAACCTGACAAAAACAGAAGAAAATTAAAGACAAATATTCCTCATGAACACAGACACGAATAGTTTGAAAATACTAGCAAACTGAAACGTACAAAAAAAGAACATCATGACCAAGTGGGATATTTTCCCCCAGAATGCTAGGTCAGTTTAACATTAAAAAATGACTCAATGACTGAGTGATGGCTCAGCGGTTATAGTGCTAGCCTGGCATGCATGAGGATGCAGGTTTGAACCCCAGCATCACGTATAAAGTGTCTGAGCAATGAAGGCCACATGAAAAACTAAATATAAATTGATTGATTCTCAAAAAAATAACTCAAGGAAATTTATTATGTTAGTAGAAAATATCTATATACGATATAGATGTGGGAAAACATTTGAAAAATTGAACACCCATTCATGATAAAAATTCAGCAAACCAGGAGTAAAAGAGAATATTAGTCTGATAAGGACATCTCAGAAAAACCTATGGCTAATATCACAAACTGAAACATGGATTATTTTTCCCACTGAGATTGGTAATAAGAGTGTCAACTCTACAACTTTTATTCAACTTCCCATTGGAGGTTCTAGGAAGTACAATAAAGAAAGGAAATTTAAAAAGATCAGAAAGGAAGAAGTAAGAAAACTATAAGAAAGGAAAATAAGTCATAAAGATTTGGAAGGAGGATGTAGAACTGTATTCACAAATGAAATGATTGTGTACCAGCAATTTTTAAGGAATCTAGAGACCAATTACTAGAATTATTAAGTTGTCAATGTTGCATAATGAGATCAATAATGAAAAATTACTTGCAATTCTACATAATAACTTGAAAATGAAAATTTAAAAATAATTACACTTACAGTAGTAGCATTAGAGAACATAAAATAATTAAGAATAAATTTAATAAGTGTAAGATCTGTACTTTTCTTTGTGATGCTGGGAATTGAACCTAGGGCCTCTCACATGCTAGGCTGTACCACAATGCTCTACTACTATATCTCCAGTCCCAAGATCTGTACTCTTAAAATTATAAAGTATTGCTGAGAGTAATTAAAGACTCAGTACATTAGCAAGGAGGCTGTAAGCAATTTGGCAAGACCCTGTCCCAAAATAAAATATAAAATGGGCTGGGGATGTGGCCCAGTGGTTAAACACCCTCGGGTTCAATCCCCCATCCCAGAAAATAAAAACAAACAAAAAAAAAAAACTCAGCAGACTTTTTGTTTTAATTTCAAAATTTTTTCTTTACAGGTTCTTTTTTTAAAGGTATATATGACATTAGATTATATGATAGCATAATTATAGAAGCATGGAGTTTAATTTGTTCTAACTCCATCTCCAGTTTTCCCCTTTCCCCTTGCTTTCTCCCATCCACTGCTGCTTTTTTTTTTTGTACTTGACAGTAGGCAATACAATGACATGCTTATAAAAGCTTAGAGTGTACCTTATTTTAATTCAGTTCCCAGTATTTGCCCTTCCTCTCCCTCCTCCTCTTTTCAGATATATTTGACAATAGGATAACACATTTTTATAAAAGCATAAAGTATAGCTTATTCTAATTCAGTCCCCAGTATTTCCCTGCCCCCCACGCTGTTCTCTTCCCTCTACTCTACTAGTTTTTCTGTTATTGACTAATAGTTTTTTTGTTTAGTGAATCATTGACATACATGTTGATGAGATGCGCTATGCTATGTTCATATATGAACATGAGAAATTTAAGTCTGATCCCTTCCATGGATTTTCCCTATTTCATTCTTCCTTCCTCCATTTCCTTCCCCTTTATCTATTCCTCTGTTATTTTCCTTATTTTGTGTCCACATATCAGATTGAACATTTGATCTTTGGTTTTTTGAGACTGGCTTATTTTACTTAGCATGATACCCTCAGTTTCATCCATTTGCCAGCAAATGACATAGTGTAATATGTCATTTGAGTAATATTCCATTGTGTGCATCATCAATAATACTGGATTTCAAATTATTCTACAGTGCTATAATAATAAAAAACAGTGAGATACTGGCAACAAAACAGACACGAAGACCAATGGAATAAAATATAAGGCACTGAGACAAACCTGGATAAATAGTTACCTCATACTTGACAAAGGAGCCAAAAACACAAGTTGGAGAAAGGACAGTCTATTTAACAAATGGTACTAGAAATCCATATGTACTAGAACGAAACTCACTCTTTCCCTCTCACCCTGCACAAAACTCAACTCAAAGTGGATCAAAGACTTAGGAATTACACCAGAAACCCTGCACCTCCTAGAAGAAAATGTAGGGCCAACACTCTAACAACATGTTGGCTCAGGAACTGAATTCCTAAACAAGATTCCCAAAGTGCAAGAAGTAAAAGGAAAAATCAATAAATGGGAGGGCATCAAATTGAATAGTTTCCTTACAGCAAAGGAACAATTAAGAGCATGAAGAGAGAACCTACAGAATGGGAAAAATTCTCTACCTCCAGCACCTCAGACAAGGGCATTAATATCCAAAGAACTCAGAAAACTTAACACCAACTCCACCCCAATAACCCAATCAATAAATGGACAAAAAACTAAACAGACACTTCTCAAATGAACAAA
The DNA here is from genome assembly GCA_004027875.1 of Aplodontia rufa. Classification (NCBI taxonomy): domain Eukaryota; kingdom Metazoa; phylum Chordata; class Mammalia; order Rodentia; family Aplodontiidae; genus Aplodontia; species Aplodontia rufa. The sequence continues at coordinate 8,570 of PVKS010014506.1, read as the reverse complement.
TACGTATAGTCAACAAATATATGTGGCAATATCAAGAATATGAATAACAAATGTTGGTGAGGATGTGGGGAAAAGGTTTTCTTATACTTTGTTGATGGGACTGCAAACTGGTACAACCACCCTGGAAAGCAGTTTGGAGATTCCTCAGAAAACTAGGATTGGATCCACCATTTGACCCAGCTATCCTACTTCTGTGTATGTATCAAAGAACCTAAAATCAGCCCATGCAGCAACATCAATGTTCAAAGCAGCACAATTCACAATAGCTAAGCTATGGAACTAACCAAGGTGCCTTTTTTTTTTTTTGAATGACAAGTTTCATATGGAAATGCAGAGAACCTGGACTAGCTAATAAAATCTAAAACGAAGAACAAATTTGGAGGCTTTCAAGACTAGCTTGAAATCTAGTGACCAAGACAGGGCATGGTATTGTTACAGTAACTGGACATACACTGGAATAGAAGTGAATCATAACTAGACATATACATATACAGTTATTTGTGTGTTTGACAAAGGAAGGAAAAGTTTTCAACCGATCATGCCGGTTTGTATGCCAGAAGTATGTAAAACATGAACTTGGACCACTATGTCATACCAAGACAAAATTAATTTGAGGTAGTCATAGACCTAAGTGTAAAATTTAAAAATAAAAAGACTCTAGGAGAAAATAGAATATCTTAACTACTTTGGGGATAGGCAAAGATTTACTAAATAGCAAGCAAGGCTCACAAAAAGCAATAAACAGAAGAAAATGCTGATAAATTAGATTTCGTCATATAAACGTAGGCTCTTCAAAGGACATCTTTAAGAAAATGAAATGGCAAGTCACAGATTGGGAGAAGCTATTTGGAATACATATTATTTGACAACTCTGTATCCAGAATAAATAACTGCTGTAAATCTATTAAAACAACAACAAAACCCTCCAAAACCAAGCAAAAGATAGGAGCAGATGATTCATAAAGGAAATTATATATGAATGGCCAATAAGCATAAACAAATGTGCCCAACGTTATTAATTATATTGGAAATTAAACCAATTAATCATTTTTAGACTGACCAGTGTGGAAGTTAAAAAAGGAAAGGCTGACCAATGCACGCACTGGCCCCGTATCTACTGAGCTCTCTTCTGCGGTGGGAATGCGATCTGGAATGGCCATTGCGGTAAACAGGAGGCAATTTCCTATGTTAAAACAACACTGTTTACCCGTATGTGCTCCAAAATCCATCGTATTGCACACTGGAGCTGTGCACATTTTACTGTATCTACACTGTTATCATTACCAAAACAAAACAAGAAATAAGGTAAATACAAATAAAAGCAATTCGCAAGGGTGCTCCTCCGGGCTCCGGGTCGGCGGTCGTCAGGAAATGAAACTGAGCTGTGCTGAGCCGGGGCCGCGACGCGCGTCCTCAGCCCCAGCTTTCAAGTTGCAGTTTCGTTTTTTGCGCTAGCAGCCCCCGTTTCCCCGCCGCTCCGCCTCAGCGTGGGTGACTTCTGGGAAAAGTCCTCCTCGCCCCGCGGCGCCTCCTCCCAACCAGCTTTAAAGCCGGCCGCGCGCAGCCGGGCGGACGCTTCGCGGGAGCCCAGGCCGGGATGACCACGCAGCAGCGGCAGAATCTGCTCCTCTTCCGAGACTACGTCAGAAAGATTCTGGATCCTACCCACATTCTCTGCTACATGACCCCCTGGTTTAGGGAGGGTGAGTGGCCCCAAGGAAAACCCCTTCCTTTTTACTTTAAGTCCATAAGGCTTAACTAACCTAGGAACGGTGCGTTTGTGGCGAGATCCCCGCTACAGTTTAGACGACACCACCGGAGAGTGATGTCCTTCGAGGCCTAGATGGGGAAATTTGAGTTCCCACGAGGGGTCCAAATCTGTTTCGGTTCAAACTAGGGAAAGAAATCGCCGGTCTTGCTTATTTCTGCTAAAAACCGAAACCACCGTGTGCTCGGCTGTGTACTGGCAGCAGAGACTGAGAAATGAAGATTCAGGCCCCTCTTTAGCATGCTTTACAGCCCATTGTTTTGAGACGGGGGTGGCGTGAAGGTGCACAGATATAAACAAATGATTAAAATGGCACCGTACAAAATGCTGCCCCAGGCTCAAAGGAAGTTGCTAACTCTGCCGGGTCTTACTCTTCCAAATAACAGAATGTTAGGCCAAAGTAAGGGCGTTTCAATCTAGATTTAAGGCACCCGATGTGGAAAATACCCACGTTGTAAATTGTAATGAATTGCTTTCTGCTGGAGTTGAGTGAGCAGAGGCTTCCCCCAAGAGGAGAAAGGGAGGTGGTGCTTGTAAAGAGTCCTGGTGAGAGTAGGTTTGGTAGTTCCTTTCCAGTCTGGAAACAACTGGGTGTCTTTCCTGGCTGGGGATTGTTTGAAATTGCATGACTACAAGGCAGATAACTCTGGCCCTTATTTGCTCTGCAAAACCAAACCACAGTTGTGGAGAGAGAAGTGAAAGAATACCACCAACAAAAGTGGACCTCCACTTCTCAGTTGTGCCCAAAGAGAAGTGATAAAATGGTATCCCAATGACCAGAGTAACTTGGGCCCCTGAAATACATAAGTCTGTGAAAGACATCCTTTTTAGAAATCCCGGATGAAATACTAACACACTGGTGTGAATCTCATTCTTCTGTGCACATGTATTGATTCAATGAACATTGATTGGATAAAATATGCAAATCTCGTCAGGGTTGGAGGTAATTTACTAAGCATGTGTTAATTAATAGGAAGCATCATATTAAGAGCTGAGAATTATTGGTGAGCACAGTAGAAATGGTCCCTCTTATATTATTATTATTATTTTTGAGGCAGTGTCTCCCTAAGCCTCTCTACTTTGCTGTGGTCAAACTTGTAATCCTCCTGCCTCAACCTCCTGAATTGCTGGAATTACAAGAATGCACCACCACGCTCAGCTTGAAATGGTCAAATGGTCCCTGCCCTAATTAGAATGTGTATGTGAAGGCAGGTAACCAACTGAACATTAAAGTAAAGTCAGTTAGTGCAGAGATGGAAAACCTTAGAGTACTTTGGGAGCACATGGTGGTTGGTGATGTACACCTAGCCTGAAGAAGACTGGCAAAACTTCCCAGGTATATGCTGTTGTTTGAACTGAGGTCTAAGGAAGGAGGAATATTAGCTGGAAGGAGACAAGCAATTGCAGGTAGAGAGCTCATGTGCGAAGGTCCAAAGTGAAAGATAAACCAGTGTGTTCTAGGAATCCAGAGACTATTCCTGTGGTTTAGGTTGTGGAGAAGGGAGGAAGGAGTTGAGAGGGATGAAGCTTGAGAGGCAGTTTTAATTTATGTTGTAGAAAAATGACTGGCTGTAGTTAGAGGAATGGGTTGGATAGGACTAAGAGCAGGAGGAGAGTCAATAGGAAATGCAACGATTCCAAGACTGGGGTGTGGCAAACTGGAGGCAGACAGGCCAGTTGAGAGAACAGATATCCAGAGGAATGTGAGAAGTGGATGGATTCAAGAGACACCTGGAAAGGAAAATCAGTAGTACTCTTGTGGTGACTCAGTCAGGGCTAGCAGGATGGAGGATGGCGTTTGAGTCTCTGGCTTAGGTCCCTTAGTGAATGAATGGTGGTGTCACAGATAGGTGATTTTGGAGGAGGGATAGGTTTGCAGTAGAAGATGAAGCATTCAGATTTGGACATGCTAAGATTGTGTGCTCTGGAGGCTAGAGTGGTGGCTCAGCGGTACGGCCCTTGCCCAGCACACGCAAGTACACAGGTTCAAACCCCAGCACCCACACACACAACTAAGAGTCAGAGCAATGAAGGCCATGTGAAAAAAAACTCAATAAAAATTGATTCTCTCTGTCTCTCTCTCTCACTCACTGTCCTCCTCTCTTTAAAAAAAAAAAAAAAATTTTTTTTTTTAAAAGATTGTATGCTCTGGGCTCATTGAAGAAAGGTTCATTAGAGGGTTAATAGCACAGGTCTGAGGTTCAGGAAAACTACCTAGGCTTGAGGAATCATTTGTATAGAGATCTTGCTGAAACAGTGGAGAATAGGTGAGTAGAAGGAACTTGGCATAGAATTAATTCTGAGAAAGCCCATCCTTTAGGAGATAAGCAAAGGAAGAAAGAGCTGGAAAAGAGCATCCGGATGTGTAGACCGGGAAGTGTCATGCAAACCAGTGCTGCGGATAACTGGGTGGAGTGATGACAATAATTTGGGTACTATCAGAGCAATTAGAAAAAAAAAGAAACAACTTTCCTCTTGACTTTGACATTGCAGACCTTTGACTTTGCCCTTGACTTTGACCCTCTTGACCATTGGAGCCACTCAAGGAAATAATTTCTAGGTGTGGTGATGGGATGAAGGTATAAGATGTTGGAAAACTAATTGTTAATTAGGCTGAGGAGGGCTGGAGAGGTGACTCAGCGGTAGAGCGCTTGCCTGGCACGTGTGGGGATTTGGGTTCTATCCCCAGTATCATGTATACAACTAAGTGGAGGAAAAACAAAAACCAGATGAAAAATGAAGTTATTTCTCTCTCTCAAATAAAAAATTGATGGAGGAATAAATAGGTAAGAGAAAAAAGTAAATGTAGGCAGTTATTTTGAAGACATGATTATAATTAAAAATTACAATGGAGGTAGTACTTAGTAGCATGTTTATACAGCTCCAGACTATAGAATCTGTGTATGGTATAGATTCCAATAAAAGGAGGAATAACAGAGAGGTAAAAATAAATGGAAAAAAATGGAAGAAAATCTTACTTTTCTAAGAAAGAAACAGCATGTTGTGTATGAGTTTATTAAGAGGGGAGTCAAGTCTCTATAAACACTGATAGGATTTTTATATTTCTGAGATGAAGAAATAATGTAAGCATTTGGGAGAAAGGCAACTTGGATCTCGTTCCAGGTAACCAAAATCAAGTTGGTCTCTGACTTCTCTACAATTCTATTGAAACTATAAAAAAAACTTCATGAGAATTTGAAGGTAGTCTCCCAAATTTTGTCTCCAGACAGGTTTTTATGTGTTGTAAGCAAGAAAAAAATATTGTATACATGTGGGCTCTCATATACATATCTTATTAAAATTACAAAAAATTAAGAGCTGAAAAATTAATAATAACTCAATAAAGGGAGATCTTGGAATACAAGGATTGGTGATGAATGATGAAACCAGGCATATATAGAGTTAATTTTGAATATCTATAAATCTGTCTACAAAAGTAAGTGCAACTCCAAAACAGTTTTTTTAAAAAGAATTTATAGTGAAAAGTACAATGATTTTAAAATAAATATATGTATTAAAATAATAATGTAGATTAATAATGTGGATTAGCTTTACCATTAGTAAGGAAGAAGGGAAAGTAATCAGTAAAAATTCCTTTCCTCTAAAGAAGATTTTTTAAAAATACAATTTTACTGTTTTTTGATTTTAAAAATGCTGTCTGAAAGGGTAAAGATAATGATATGCCAATTTAAAGGTCATTATATATTCTGTTTTTGAAAAGAAGCTAAGAAGGAGGCAGAAAAGGGAAGTATAAACAAGGCAACACGAGAAGACCATTATCAATTATGGCCAGGTGATAGGGCAGACATGTCTGTGAAATGAGTCTAGGAGCAGAATTCAGGTCTATGTTGTCTGCTAGAGACCCAGCTAAAGTGAAGTAACATCAAAAATAAAAGAGACAAACTTACTTTAAATAAATAAAAATGAAAAGAAAATAAGAGATGCAATTTTAATTCTAAAAAGCATTACATAGGCAGAAAGTACTAAAGGGGAAAAGGATACCTATAAATCTTTGTGTAATAAAATGGAAAAAATCTTTAAAGGTCAGGAAACTTAGGAATTATAAGACATTTTTGCTGAATGAGATGATTGATAATAAGTGATCTGTTGGATGATTGATTTAGTGGATGTATATCCAATTTCATACCTTATAGAGACTATATCTTACTCTCCCAATGCCTAAGGAGCTTTGTCAAATTGTTGATGTGTTAGACTACAGATAAATCCTTAATAAATACCCCAAAGCTTAGCTTTATGAATCAATTTTCTGATTTACAGAATTTGTGACTATGGGGAAATGTCTTAATTCTTCTGTGTCTCAATTTCTTCCTCTGTAAGATAAGAACAATAATCACATTCAGAAGTTTTGAGAATTAAAGTACAAGGCATTAAATAAGTATTAGATATTATTCTATTTCCTAGAAACTTATCATGGGATTTTAAATAACTACCAAATACTTTCAAAATAGCATACTCTTGGGGCTGGAGCGGTGGCTCAGTGGTTTTGGTGCTTGCCTGGCAAGCACGAGGACCCGGGTTCAAACCCCAGCATCATGTACACAACTAAGTGTTGGAGCAACCAAGGCCATGTGAGAAACTAAATAAAGTTGTTTCTCTCTTTCTCTGTCTCTCTCACTGTCCCTCTCTCTTTAAAAAAAAAAAAAAAAAAAAGCATGCTCTTAAATAACTCCTAACAGAAAATCAAAACAATTATAGCCACTTTCACAAGTAAGGAAAGCAATAATCAATGTACATGTTACATAATTTTAAGAATCACCTAAGCTTCTATTCAGAGGAAAATTCATAGCCTACATAGATTTATTGGTGTTTCAAAAGAAGGAAACAAATGAATTATGAATTTGATTTAAGTAATTACAGAACAAAACAAGACCCAAAATTAGCAAAGCAAATAAACAACCAGAAGACCCCACAGAAAGCAAATGAGTTAAAATAAAGGAAAACTCCCCAATTTCCCAAAATTATTGGAACTAATAGAGTTCCTTCCATGTTATTGCAATAGGTGTTTAAAAACTAATGTTTTCATATCCCAGAAAGACCAGTTAGAAAATATAGCACTTGGCTGGGTGTGGTGGCATATGCCTATAATCCCAGTGACTGGGGACTGAGCAAGAGGATTGTAAGTTTGAAGCCAATCTCAGTGACTTAGGCCCTAAGTAATGTAGTGAGATCCTGTGTTAAAAAAAAAAAAAAATGCTGGGGCTGTAGCTCAGGTGTAAAGTGCTCCTGAGTTCAACCCCTAGTACCAGATAAATAAATAAAGTAAAAATTTAAAAATAACATCTCCGTAAGGCACAAAGAATTCTTACAAATCTAGGTCAGAAAAAAGAAGAGTAACTCCTACAAAAAAGTAGCTATGGGGCATGAACGTAAAGTTTAGTTTTAAAAACAGAGTGATCAAAGAAAGAAGCAAATAAGGACTGGAGTAGTGGCTCAGCGGTAAAGCATTTGCCTGGCAAGCACAAGGACCCGCATTCGAATGCCAGCAACACAGACATAACAAAGTGTTGGAAAAATAAAACCAAATGAAAATATATTAAAAAATTGATATTCTCCATCTCTCTCTCCTTAAAGAGGGAGGGTGAGAGAAAAGGAAAGCAGTCATTAAAGACAATGAAGTTTGGTCTGTTTTTGTTTTGCAAAGATTATGAAGATTGAGAAAATTCAGGGTTGTGGAGGAAAATAGGCATTCATAGCTTGTTGATAGAGGGTAAATTAGTGCAGTTTGTTTGAAAGGAAGTTGAGCAATGTGTATCAACATTTAGAAGTGAATACTGCTTAACTTAGAAATTGTACTTCTAGGAATTTATTCTAAAGAAAACTGTAAAGCAGGCAAAGTCAGATATGTCTGTACTAAATTTACCTGTTTATAAGGAATAGATTAAATAAATGTTATTTATCGTATATAAAATTGTACAGATGCTATGTACGGACCCATATTTATTGATGAAATGATGTCTATTACCTATTAATGAGTGAAAGAAGGCAGATTTATAGTCTTCTATGTAAAACTACATATTTGGGGGCTGGAGTGGTGGCTCAGTGGTTGAAGTGCTTACCTGGCATGTGCGAGGACCTGGGTTTGAACCCTAGCACCACATTACACAACTAAGTGTTGGAGAAACAAAGGCCAAATGGAAAAAATAAAGTTGTTTCTCTCTCTCTCTCTCTCTCTCTCACTCTCTCACTGCTGCTCTCTTTAAAATAAATATTTAAAACTATATATTTGTACATATAATTAGATAACCAGAGAGATGTTTTCCAGAGCACTACATGTGATTAATTCTTTGTGGTGTGATTTCAGTGGATTTATACTTCATGTTTTCCTTGTAGTGCTTAAAAATGTTTATATTTGATACTGTGTCAAAAGACAAATAGCAATGTTCTCACTCATTTGTGGAAACCAATAAGTTAGCCTTCTAGAAGTATGGGATGGGAGAGTGGTCCCCAGAAACAGGGATGGAGGGACAGACAGAAATGAAGAGGAACTTCTAGGGCCTGGAAAGGTACTGGGGTAGGGGCTGGCGAAGGGTCAAAGGATGGCTGGACACGGTGATGTGTGCATGAATGGAGATGCACAATGAATCCCATTGAAGTGTACAATTAGTATGTTCCTAAGTTTAAAAGTCCAGTTTAGGAGACATTAGTGATGTTGGAGAGGGGATATAAGCTTTGACAGTTATTCAGGTCATTCAGTGGGGGGAAAGTGAGTAATATGAGTCGTTAAATACACACGAGGAAAATTTCTTCTGTTTCTGAGATTCTCCAGTTAGCATGAGACTCT
>PVKS010014505.1:21659-48295 GCA_004027875.1 Aplodontia rufa | reverse complement strand
GTGTGCTTGGTGCTGGGGTATGAACTGGTGTCCATGAGCATGCTAGGCAAGCAGAAACAGCTGATCCACTGCTCCAGCCCCTACAATTTCTTCCTTTTTTTTTTTCCTTCTTTTTTTAGAGAGAGGAACAGTGAGAGACAGAGAAAGAGAGAATCAATTTTATTTCATTTTCCATGTGGCCTTCGCTGTCTCTGAAACTTCGCTGTTCTGAAACTTTGTTGTGTACTTGGTGCTGGGGTTCCACTTGGTGCAAGCCAGGCAAGCACCATAAGCGCTGAGCCAGCTCCTACACTCCAGCCCCTACAATTTCTTTCTTTCTTTCTTTCTTTTTTTAAAGAGAGTAAGAAAGCAAGAAGAATCAATTTTATTTATTTTTTCATCTGGTTTTGGTTCTTCCAACACTTAGTTGTGCACGTGGTGCTGGGGTTCAAACTCCTCCAGCAGGCCAGGCCAGCCTCTACCACTGAGCCACTGCTCCTGCCCCACCCTGACACTATTTCTTTATTGATAACTAAGGCTTTTTTTCTTACCCAATATCCTTCTATAAGTGGTTTTGTTTAAATGTGTCATCTTAGACTGTGTAAGATATTTGAACAAGCTATACTGCATGCCTTTACAAAAACGTAAATGTTTAGTCCTATTGTCAAATATGTGGAAGAATAACAGGATGATAGGAGGAGAAGGGGAAATGTTGGAACTGAGATAGAGTAAGGTACATTCCAAGCATTTATAAGTGTGTCACTGTATAAAGTATAGTCATGTATATAAAAATGTTCTTCTTAGGTATAAGAGTTATGTCACTGTACTTGGATATTTTAGGAAAAATATAGGACACAGAAGAGAGGCAAGGGATTGGGGGATGGGAGGAGGGAGGTAAAGGGGTGGGGGTAGAGGTAGTGACCAAATTGACCAAATTGTATTTCTGTATTGTGAGCACCTATGAATATGTGACAACAAATCCCATCATTATGTATAACTATAATGCACTAATAAATACATTTTAAAAAGTGTCCTCTTAGGTGCTGGAGCAGTGGCTCAACTGTTAGAGCCTGGCTTTCACAAGGACCCGACTTCCAACACCAGCGCCACGAACATGACAAAATAATGTTGTAGCAACCAAAGACACATTAAAAACTAAATAAAATTGATCCTCTCTTTCTCTCTGCCTCACTGTCCCTCTGTCTCTTTAAAACAACTATAAAACGAACGAGTCACACCCACTCCGCAGTCCCCTTGCTCCGAGGCCTCCTCCCACTCTGGGGGAAGTCGCTCTGTTACCTACGCTCTGCCTTCCACTATTTCCTTGTAATAAAATCTCTGTCTGCTATGCTCGCCTCTGTGTCCCTTGGCTTTATTCTTCAACTCCAGGAGGACAGGAACCCGACTTCCACCAAACCTTCAGGAGTGCAATCCCATTGACTAAGGAGGCTGAAGCAGGAGGATCACAAGTTTAAAGCCAGCATCAGCAACCCGGGCCCTGAGCAATTTAGTGAGACACTGTCTTTAAAAAATAAAAAAAGGGCTGGGAATGTGGCTCAGTGGTTACCTGTCCCTGTATTAAAACAATAACAAAACTTCAAGGGAAGAGAAGACATGAGAAGACATTCTGATGTGACCATCAGTTTAAACAAATTGGGGGTGGGGATTGAACCCAGAATGTCGCATGTACTAGGCTTGTACTCTGCCACTGAGCTATAATCACAGTCTAAAATGTTTTTATTCCAAATTTATTGCAAAGGGAGATTGCATTGGAAAAATCCAACTGGAAGATTCCCTCTGGGTAGAAGAATTTGATATGCAAAGCATATATTAATTAATTTATTTATTTCTCATCTGGCCTTCCTTTATCTAACACTTAGTTGTGTATGTGGTGCTGGGATTCAAACCCGGGTCCTTGCACATGCCAGGCAAGCCCTCCAACAGCTGAGGAACCGCTCCAGCCTCATACATTAATTTTAAAAATCTGACCAGGTTGTGGTGGCACACGCCTGTAATTCCAGTGATTGATTCAGGAGGCCCAGGCAGGAAGATGACAAATTCCAAGGCTAGCCTCAGCAACTTAATGAGACCTTGTCTCAAAATAAAAATTAAAAAGGGTTGGGAATGTGGCTCAGTTTTAGAGCATCCTTGGGTTCAATCTGTAGTACCTAAATAAATAAATATCTGGGTAAAGATTGTTTGCAAGATGGAAGGTTAGTGGTGCACACAAATTTAACTTCCAGAGGTCTTCATGTCAATCAAATCCCCTTAAAACTACCCAAATATTTTTTTTTTATCAAAATATAAATTAGAGCAGGCCAAATAATTCTGTTCCAGATGAGGTATGAGACAATTTACACAGTGAGGTTCCCATCAAGGCAGGCCCCAGCCTGGAGGTCTGATCTGTAAAAAGACCCTCTGGAGGATGGGACCCTGCTGTGGGGTGGGGAGTGTGTTTGAGAAGCATTTTGGTGATTTCTGTTATAGCTCTGCATATCCTCCTCTGTAACGCTTCGATGGCACTCCTTAGCACATGCCCCAGAGGACCAAGTGCATGTGGTCATCTAAAGACAGACTGCAGGCACACACTGCCAACTCCTCCTAGGCCCCCCAAGCTCCAGAGCATATCAGCCACCACAGGGCCCCACGCCCAAGAACACTGCATGGTTCCTTTGCTTGCAGTTTCTACCCAAAAGCTCTTGTCCTCCTGGACAAAGCTAATATCCCGCTCTTCCACAATCTATGCCTGCTGCTGCATCCTCACTCGTCTGCCAGTGGGGACATTGTTAGGTAGAACTTGACCTAGGCAACGCCATTTTAAATCTTATCCTCCAATTAGAATAAGACCCACCTATCCCTAACCCCCAGACCCACCTACAATACTCCACCATCCTGCAAAGAAACCCTAAACACTCCATCATAAGAAAAGACCCTGGGGCTGGAGCAGTGCCTCCGCGGTTACAGCGCTTGCCTGGCATGCGCAAGTACACCAGTTCAAACCCCAGCACCACGTACACAACTAAGCGTCAGAGCAACAAAAGCCACGTGGAAACTCAATAAAAATTGATTATCTCTGTCTCTCTTTGTCTCTTTCACTGTCCTTCTCTCTTAAAAAAAAAAAAAAAAGGACCCTTCCCTGACAACTCCCTAGCAGTGCCCTAATCTTCTTTTCCCTTAGTCCTCTACATCTATCTACCCCAGTCTGCAAGGGAAAGACAAGTCCCAGACTCCACTGGGCCCCCCTCTGCAGATTTCTCCCAATAAAACCATGCTGCTGTTGAGCTGCCCTTCTCCTCTCTTTATTTCCTTCATTTTGCCTCTTTCCTTACAGACATGGCTGTCTGAGGTCTTGATTTTGAGGCTCCTTCTCTGTTCTTCACTCTTTCCTCTGGTTCCCCATAAAGGGAACTGGGAGTTTTCCCATAAAAAGGAGCCCCCAAAGCCAGCCACAGTGGCACATGCCTGTAATTCCAGTGAATTGGGAGGCTGAGACAGGAGGATTGCAAGTTTGAGGGCAGTTTGTGGTGCTGGGGATCAAACCCAGGACTTTATGCATGCCAGGCAAACACTTTATCACTGAGCCACGTCCTCAGTCATTTGTATTTTTTTATTTTGAGTCAGGGTCTCACTATGTCACCCAGGTTGGCCCTGAACTTGTGATCCTCCTGCCTCAGCCTCCTGGTCTCTTGGATTTACAGTTGATTCTTGAATTATTATTTTTTTATTTGTTTGACATGGTCTTTCTTGGACTAATTTTCAACTTTTCCATATGTTTAAAAATTGTCACAATGAAAAGTTAGAAAACAAACAACCACAAAGATCCCAGTTTCACTCTGGGACCAGTGTCATTAATCCCCAAGACAAGCAGTCTGTGGAGAGAGCACAGGGTGGGGGTGCAGGGATGGGGGTTGCTCCTAGCCCTTCCCCCTTGCTTTCTTCAGGAAGCAGAGCATGGCAGGCCCCCTGTTCTCTTGGTGGGGGCAGAGAGGCCTCTGTTGCTCCCCCAACCCCAATAGGCTATCCAGGCAGGGTGGGCCCAGGGTAGCTAAATCCGGTATTGGAGAGGAGCTCACAGACGCCATTCTGCATCGCAACTCAGAAGAGCTGAGTCAGAGTGAAGCCCTTTATAATTAACAGCTCAGGACAGAACTGGACATAATTAGCATACAGGTCCTTCTATTAAAGCATCATGTTTTAAAAATCGCCACTTATCAGTCTATGCTTTGGTTTAGCCTCTAAAACAGTCCCCAAACTCTATTTTGGTTGTCTCCAGACATGGGCTCCCAGAGTGGCCTGCATGCCCATGTTTATGTGCGCAGCGATGTGCACGTTCTTCAGGCACACGTGTGTGTGTGTGTGTGTGTGTGTGTCTGTGTGTGTGTGTGTGTGTGTGTAGTTGCAAATGGTTCCTCTGGGAGAACTCTGACCAACCCAACAATGGATGTGGTGAGGTGGCCAGGAGTGAAAGAAGAGGGGAGCAGAAGGAAGCCTGGGGACAAAGTGGGTGGAGAGGCTGTGCTGCACTTGAGGATCTCAGGAGGTGCAGTGGCCTCAGTTTCCCTTCTGGGAATTCAGTGTCTTCTTGGGCAGCTGAGTCAAAGCTCCTGCCACACCCCCACCAGGCATCTGCCCATCAGCAAAGGCTTTTGAAGCCAAGAAAGTGCCATTCTGTGTCATTCTGTGTGTGAGTGTGTACTGGGATTGAACTCGGGGCCTCTCTATCACTGAGCTACATTCCCAACCAAATAGTTTTTTTTTTTTTTTTTAAGAAAGAGGGACAGTGAGAGAGAGAGAGAGAAAGAGAGAAGCAATTTTTATTTAGTTTTTCAAGTAATCATTACTCAGATACTTCGTTGTGTATGTGGGTGCTGGGGTTTGAACTTGTGTATTCACGCATGCCAGGCAAGCGCTGTAACAGCCAAGCCACTGCTCCAGCCCCACCTCCTTTTCTCCTTTTTTTTTCTTTTTTAAATTGCTTTATTAATTTCATAATATATAATGAGCTTCTTTTCATGCAATATGTAAAACTCCCCTGCTGACAGAAACTTACAAACTGGGTCAAATACACAACATTCAACTAGAAGCTGTTAATAGGAGACCCACAAGATACAAGTTAAGACCAAAGGGTTCACAACAAAAGTTCATCACAAATACCTAAGTTTAGGAAGTTTTTGAGACAAGGTCTTGCTACATGACTGAAGCTGGCCACAAACTTTTTTCTTTTTCTTTTTCTTTCTTCTTCTTTTTTTTTTTTAAAGAGATGGGAACAGTGACAGAGAGAGAGAAAGAATCAATTTTATTCAGTTTTTTCATGTGGCTTTCATTGCTCTGATACTTTATTGTTCGCATGGTGCTGGGGTTTGAACTCTTTGAACTCGTGTCCTTGAGTATGCCAGGCAAGTGCTTTAACCACTGAGCCACCACTCTAGAGAGGGCCTTGCTAAGTTGCTGAGGCTGGCTTTGAACTTGAGATTCTCCCGCCTCAGCCTCCCTAGTCCCTGAGATTATAGGTGTGCACCACCGTGCCCAGCAAGGCCATGCTTTTTTTTTTTTTCTCTCTCTCTAAGAGAGAGGGACAGGGGAGAGAAAGAGAGAGGGAGAGAAAATCAAGTTTTATTGAGCTTTTCACATGGCTTTCATTGCTCTGACACTTAGTTGTGTATGTGGTTTGCTGGGGTTTGAACCCGTGTACTTGTGCATGCCAGGCAAGCACCATAACCACCAAGCCACTGCTCCAGCCCCCAAGGCTATGCTTTTGGAGTGGTAGGGTCAGCTTGTGCTCAGTGGACATGCAATGTAGACAGGCAAAGGGGGCTAGGCCCTTCCAGTGGTCTTGGGTGCTTCTTGGGCTCCATGCCCAGACACCCTTGCCTGATTCCTGCTGACCACTTGTCCCTTGTCTTCTGGCTTCCTCCCATTTGCTTCCCTCCTTGCCCATGATTCCTGCTCAACTGAGGATTTGGTTGTATCCATAAATCTCCACCTGCCCAGTCCATTCTCAAATCTGGATTATATGTTTGTCTCAGACCAAATGAAGGACCCAGGCTGGATGAAGTTAGTTCCTGTACATGTGGAGATAGAGGCAGGGAAGGGGCTCAGGAGAGCTGAATCAGAGGGAAGCCCTCTATAATTAATAGCTCAGGACACAACCGTGGACATAATTAGCATTGTTCTTTTTTTTTTTTTTTAAGAGAGAGAAAGACACTGAGAGAGAGAGAGACAGAGAGAATCAATTTTTATTGAGTTTTTCACATGGCTTTCGTTGCTCTGTCACTTAGCTGTGTACCTGGTGCTGGGGTTTGAACCCGTGTACTTGTGCATGCTGGGCAAGCGCTGTAATTGCCAGGCCACTGCTCCAGCCTTATAGGTCCTTTTATTAAAGCATCACATGTAAAAAAACCACCACTGTGTTGGAGTGGTGGCTCAGCGGTTTCGGCGCTTGCCTGGCAAGCACAAGGACCCAGGTTCAAACCCCAGCACCACGTACACAACTAAGTGTTGGAGCAATGAAGGCCTTGTGAAAAACTAAATAAAGTTGTTTCTCTTTCTCTGTCTCTCTCACTGTCCCTCTCTCTTTAAAAACAAAACAAAACAAAACAAAAAACACCACCTACAAGTCCATGCTCTGGTTCAACCTCAAAAACAGCCCCAAAATCTCTAGGTCAGTTGTCTCCAGAAATTCACTTGGCAAGCCCTCTCTTTCAGCCTCAGTTTCCCTGATATTGTCAGACTGCATCTCCTTATCCTACCTTCAGCCCTATTGAAAGGTAAAATTCATTCATTCATTCTTTTTTTTTTTTTTTGAGAGAGAGACAGAGAGAGAGAATCAATTTTATTTAGTTTTTCATGTGACTTTCGTTACTCAGTCTTCATTGTGTACTTGGTATTGGGGTTTGGAACCATGTACTTGCGCAAGCTGGGCAAGCGCTGTAACCGCTGAGACACCACTCTAGCCCTTAAAATTCATTCATATTGTAGTAAAATCTATTCTTACTAAAGATATGGGGTCCCAGGTTCTCAGAACCAAAGAGATTTCTTCCCTGGACCATGGCAACAGGAGGCTGTTGACCACACACATGTGCAAATGTATGTAAGTGTGTATTTCTTTTTTTTTTTTTTTTAAATGGCAGTGGGAATTGAACCCAGAGGTATTTAACCACTGAGCCACATCTGCAGTCCTTTAATTCTTTCTTTCTTTCTTTTTTTTTTTTTTTTAGCAATAGCGTCTTGATAAGTTACTTAGGATCTTGCTAAGTTGCTCAGGCTGGCCTTGAACTTGCAATCCTTTTGCCTCAGCCTCACAAGTCACTGGGATTGCAGGCACGTACCACCTCTTGCAGTAAGTGTGTAGATTTTATATGAAGAAAGAAAAGCAAAGACCCAGTAAGTTAAGGTCCTTCCCTGCAGCTCCTCTCTGAAATAATACCTGGGTCTCCAAGAGGTTTATCTTGGACTTTCCTTCCTATAAACCAGGGTTCTGAAAACTCTGGCTGGCAGGCAGCCTGGCCACTGGACTCCTGTTGGACCCTGAGCTAATACTCCTTTCATGTTTGTTTAGGAAAATACATTTCCTATCCTCTCCTGGGAGCTCCCAACCCCAGGAGGTGAATTCTCTGGAATACGATTATTATCACCTCATCAAGAACATAAACGGTGATGCTACTTCCTGTTGGAAGCCAGTATTGTTGAACTGCGTGCCCCAGGAGCACTCTTAGGGACAGACGCAAAGGGAAGGGGCCCGAGAGCAGGAGCGGAGGAAAGTGGCACCTTTTCCCTTTCCCATACTCCTTCCTCCCACCCACCCCATTCTGCTCCATGGAGGGGTGGAAGGGTCTGTAACCTGGACAATGACGACGGTACATCCAATGGGCAAATGGGACAACTGAGGCCCAGAGACAACCTAGGGTCCTTGCTCTGGCTCTGGAGAGCTGATCATTGGAGACCCATGACTTCAGGATTGACCCCTAGAAGGCATGCGTTCATTCGAATTTTCTGAACCTCTCCTGGTGGTGAGCCTGCCCATTGGAAGCCAGCCAGCCCTGCCATGGAAGGACGCTTAGAGAGGCTCTCGCCTTAGTCTTTGGTGACACCTGGTGGTCGCTGACCATATAATAGCGGCAGACCTCAGAAACGGGGTGCATCCAGGCTTTTCAACAATTCTCATTTCTTAGAAGGCTCAGCGAGCAGCGCTGCTCTGCACGAAATTAGGCCACACTTTCTTCCTTTCTTCATTCATTATTTTTGCAGCACTGGGGCTTAAACCCAGGCCCTCCCACATGCTGGTGCTCGTTCCCCGACCCCATCACTGCGGATGGAATCCAGGGGCGCTCTACACTGAGCTACATCTCCAACCCTTTTTAATTTTAATTTGGAGTCTAGGCCTTGCTAAGTTGCTGAGTCTGGCCTGAACTTGGGATCTTCCTGCTTCAGCCTCCCCAATCTTTGGGATTCCAGGTGTGGGACACCACTCCTGATCCCTCCTTTTTATTTCTTTTTTTTTTCAGGGCTGTGGACCGATCTCAGGGGGCCTTGCGCATGGTAGGCAAGCGCTCCGCCACTGAGCTAAATCCCCAACCCCTCCGTTTTTAGTTCTTAAAATGTGATGCCAGGTTCGGCAGCAGCGCGCACCTGAAATCCCAGCAGCTCTGGAGGCTGAGGCAGGAGGATCTCAAGCTCCAAGCCAGCCACAGCAACTTAGTGATGCTCTATGCTGTTTAGCGAGGCCCTGTCTCAAAATGAAATATAAAAAGGGCTGGGGTGAGGGGCTGGGGCGCCCAGCACCATGTACACAACGAAGTGTCTGAGGAATGAGTCAGATGAAAAACTAAATAAAGATTGCTTCTTTCTCTCTCTCTCTGTCTCCTCTTTCTTAAAAAAAAAAAAAAAAAAGGGCTGGGGTGGAGGTGGGTGGGATCGGGTGGGTGTCTGGAGCCATGTCTCCTTGATAGAGCGCTTGCCTGACATGAACTAGGACCCAGGTTCCAACCCCAGCACCACTTACACAACTAAGTGTCGGAGAAGCAAAAACCAGATGAAAAAATACACACAACTGATTCTTTCTCTCCCTGTCAGTTGCTTAAAAAAAACAAAAACAAAAACAAACAAACAAAAAAAAACGCCTGGGGATGTGGCTCAGTGATTAAGCACTCTGGGTTCAGCAAACTGTACTGCTGAGCCACCTCTCTAACTCTCCTTTTTATTTTTATTTTTTATTTATTTTTTATATAAAGAGAGAGGGACAATGAGAGAGACAGAGAAAGAGAGAAACAACTTTTTTAGTTTTTCACATGGCCTTCGTTACTTAGTCGTGTACGTGGTGCTGGGGTTTGAACCCAGGTCCTCGTGCTTGCCAGGCAAGGGCCGAAACCGCTGAGCCACTGCTCCAGCCCCTATTTATTTATTTTTAAATTTTAATACGAAGTCTCACTAAGTTGCTTGGGGCCTTGCTGAGTTGTGGAGGCTGGCTACGAACTTGAGATCCTCTTATCTCAGCTTCCCCAGCTGCTGGGTTACAAGAGTGCGCCACTGCACCCAGCTAAATTGGGGGAATTTTTGTAGAAAGATAGATGAGGCTGCATCATGATTCTATGTGAGGAGAATGATCTAGTGGGAGAGGGAGGCTAACGGAGCAGGAGCGATGTGCTAGCCATAGGAAATGAAGTCACTGCCTAGGGAAAGCACGGGACTACAGGAAGGCAGGGAGCCAGGGTGAACCCAGGAAGGAGATTTTTTTTTTTTTTTGAGTACTGGGGATTTTCTTTTCTTTCTTTCTTTCTTTTTTTTTGAGAGAATCAATTTTTGAGAGAAGGACAGTATGAGAGAGAGACAGAGAGAATTTTTATTGAGTTTTTCACATGGCTTTCATTGTTCTGACACTTAGCTGTGTACGTGGGTGCTGGGGTTTGAACCCGTGTACTTGCGCATGCCAGACAAGCACCGTAACCACCGAGCCACCGCTCCAGCCCCGAGAGAATCAATTTTTATTTAGATTTCCATCTGGTCTTCGTTGCTCTGACACTTAGTTGTGTACGTGGTGCTGGGGTTCGTACCCAGCTCCTAGCCCAGGCCAGGGTAGTGGGATTGTGGGAAATTTCTTCTGTATTTGCTGCTGCTTTTCCTCCCAGTGATATATGAAGCAGGGGTGCTGGTTGAGAGGGCAGGAAGAACAGTATGGGGATTTGAGGAGTGAGGCAGCCACTCCTCAAACCTTGTTGAGCACTGCCCAGTGCCCGTTGGAGGTCTGTGGGATGATTCAAAACTATTCCCTGAACAGCATGTTTGTCCTCCCTGCCCTACCTCCTGCCAGCAACATCTACCTTTGGGGGTTCAGGCATGAAAGGGTGGATTAGGCCAGGGTTGGGGCTTTGGAGAGCCAATTAAGGGAGGGAGAAAGCAGTGGGGGAGGTAAGGGTGATGAGGGTGAAGGTCTATGAGGCTGAAGCAGGTGAAGGACAGAGAAGACACGGGTCAGTGATGTTGGTGAGTACAGAGTGGATTGGGAGGCCGAAGGTCCCTGCAAAAGGGGAACGGTCAGCAAGAGTGTTGGTAGGGGATGCTTGAAGGTGGTGCTGGTGTTGGTGATGACCTGGAGTGATGGCCAGGGTGACAAAGAGATTGTCATAGGAGAAGTGGAGAAACCAGGGGCCCATGTGATGTAGGGACCATCCATGTGGTTGAAGTTACCCAGATAATAGACGAAGGAAGGAGGACAGAGGCATCAAGTCTTGGGTGAATGAGAGGACGATCAGGGAGACTGTTGAGGTCATGGGGAAAGAGACCAAGGACGAGGAGGATGGGAAGGAGGGGTGCATGGCTGAACTTCATAGGAACCAGGAAGGAAACTGGTTTGGAAGTGGCAGTAGAGAGCAAGGGAGACATTGACCTCACTCCAAGTTCTGAGAAATGAGAGGTACGGTGGTGCTGGTGTGGGTGGAATTTTCATAATTTCATTATCAGATGGTTCATTGCACGAATACAGAAATACAGTTCATTTTTGTGTGGTGATCTTGTCGTCTGTAACCTTGCTGAACTCATTTTAGCTCTAATAGTTCTTTAGTGGATTCCTTAGGACTTTCTGTATGTGAGGTCATAAATTCTGTGAACGAATGTTTTATTTTGTTTTGTTTTGTATACGGGGATTTTCTTTCTTTTACGTTTTTAAAAATTTTTTTAGAGACAGAGGAACAGTGAGAGAGAAAGAGATATTCAATTTTTATTTAGTTTTTCATCTGGTCTTTGTTGCTCTGACACTTAATTGTATATGTGGTGCTGGGGTTCAAATCCAGCTCCTGGCCCATGCCAGGCAAGTGTCATAATGACTGAGTCACCACTCCAGCCTGGTATTGGGGATTTAACCCAGGGACAATATATCTCTGAACTACATCCTCAGTCCTTTTTATTTTTAATTTTTTAATTTTAATTTTTTTTAAAGATAGAGGATGATAAAGAAAGACAGAATCAATTTTATTCACTTTGCCCTCTGGCCTTTGTTTCTCCAACAGTCAGTTGTGTATGTGGTGTGGTGGTTCCAACTCACCAAGATCCCTGCACATGCCAGGCAAAATGCTCCAACTACTGAGCCACTGCTCTAGCTCTTATTTTATTTTTTATTTATTTACTTTTTTTGAGAGAGAAAGAATCAATTTTATTTATTTTTTCATCTGATTTTAGTTTTTCTGACAGGTAGCTGTGTATGTAGTGCTGGGGTTCACATCCAGGTCCTTGGGCATGCCAGGCAAGTTTTCTACCACTGAGCCACCCCTTCTGCCCCTTATTTTTTAAAATTTTGAGATAGGGTCTACTAAGTTGCTTAGGGCCTTGCTAAGTTGCTAAGGCTGACCTCAAACTTGTGATCCTCTTGCCTCAGCCTCCAGAGTCATTGGGATTACAGGTGTGTGCCACCATTCCTGTCTGGATTTTTTTCCCTTTCTTTCTTTCTTTCTTTCTTTCTTTCTTTCTTTCTTTCTTTCTTTCTTTCTTTCTTTCTTTCTTTCTTTTTTTGTACCAGAGATTGAACCCAAGGATGCTTAACCATTGAACCACATCCCTAATGCTTTTTAGATTTTATTTTGAGACAGGGTCTCACTAAATTGCTTAGGGTCTTACCAAGTCGCTGAGACTGGCTTTGAACTTGTGATCTTCCTGCCTGAGCCTCCAGAGCTGCCAGGATTACAGGCGTGCACCACTGCACCTGGCTTATTATTATTTTAAGGTATGAAATTTTGGGGTAATTTGCTAAGCAGCAATAGACAGCTAGTTCAAGCTGCCTGTTACGGGGTGGCAGGCTCTTCTTTGCCTTCTTAACTTCCAGAGGAGGGTAGCCAAGAGGCAGGAAGCTGGCTTTTCAGGGTCCTCCCTCTCATGTAGCCATAAGAACCTTTTCTCTCCAGGGGCTTGGTGGTAGGGGAGTCCCACTCAGAGCTAGGTTCCAGGGACTCCCTCTTCTTCCTGGTGGCATGGGTGTGACAGCTGGAGCAAGGGCCACATGGAGGCAGAGCTGGGACTAGACCTTGAGGCTTGTGTCCCTGGGTCTCCAAATTCTTTCATTGGTGGTGAGGACTCAAGCCTGAGTCTCTGCTCTGCCCTCAGGTATGTTTAGGCACACGTGGGAGTCTGGTGTTGTCCATTGGCATGGCAGTCTTGGGTGCCTCCTGGAAAATAATTTACTCTAAGTAAGGAGAGGGTCAGGCCCTCAGGTGCGGCTGGAGGAGACCTCTGGTGTTGGAGGCAGCCCCTGCCCCTAGCTCTGGTTGTTCTCTGTTCCTTATCTCCCAATTCAAGCCAAGGGGGACATGACGGAACGCAACCTTGGGAATGGCTTCTTCATATCCTGGAGAGACACTGGAAGCCCTACAGACGTATGCCCCTGTGTGCCAGACTGCCCATGGGCCCTGCACTTGACAGAGCGTTCCCGGAACGTACAGCCCTCTCCGCACAGTCCCAACGAGAGAAGGGATAAGGTTCCAGCTATTTTACTGTATATATTACAGTCAGAGAAATACCTTTGCTGAGGGCTGGAGCAGTGGTTCAGTGGTTCAAGTGCTTGCCTGGTATGGATGAGGGCCTGGGTTTCAACCCCAGCACCACATACACAACTAAGTGTCAGAAAAACAAAGGCCAGATGAAAAAAATAAGTAAAATTGATTCTGTCTTTCTCTCTCTCTTTTTTTTTTTTTTAGAGAGAAGGAGAGTGAGAGAGAAAGAGAGTTTAGGTTTTCATCTGGTTTCCATTGTGCATGTGGTCCTGGAGTTTGAACCGGGTCCTCGAGCATGCCAGGCAAATGCTCTAACCGCTGAGCCACTGCTCCAGCCCCCTCCTTAAAACACAAAACAAAACAAACAAACAAAAATAAACTTTTGCCAAGGGGCTGGAGAGGTGGCTCTGTGGTAGAGCACTTGCCTGGCATGCTCATGGATCTGGGTTTGATCCCCAGCCCTGAAAAAAACAAATAAATGAAGGAAAACCCAAAAAGAACCCAGAAAAAATATTTTTTTTTTAAGAGAGAGAGGGATAGTGAGAGAGAGAAAGAGAAAATCAACTTTATTTAGTTTTTCATGTGGCCTTCACTGCTCACACACTTTGCTGTGTACATGGTGCTGGGGTTTGAACCCATGTCCTCACTCACGCATGCCAAGCAAGCACTGCAACCGCTGAGCTACAACTCCAGTCTTTGAAAAAAATATTAAAAAAACAAAACAAAACACCTTTGCTGAAATTGAGAAGCTAGATTCATTCACTCATGCAGAACTCCTGTCTGTTAAGGCCTGCTCTGATCAAGCCCTGGTATTGACTCTAGGGACACTTTTCCCTCAAAGGGCTTGCTGATCAGGGAAGACTAGAAATCCTAATAAGGAGCAGTGAATATCATGGTAGATAAGCATTTAGTTAAGGGTAGAGGCTTCCTGGAGGAGGTGATGAGTGGAGTCTGTACCAGGAGGCGGTGACATCAAGAAATCCATGGAGGGTCTGGAGCGGTGGCTCAGTGGTTACGGTGCTTGCCTTGCATGCACGAGTACACGGGTTCAAACCCCAGCACCACGTACACAATGAAGTGTCTGAGCAACGAAAGTCCATGAAAAAGTAAATAAAATTGATCTTTCTCTCTCTCACTGTCCCTCTCTTTCTTAAAAAAAAAAAAAAGAAAAAAGAAATCCATGGAGCTGGGCTAGAGGGGTGGCTCAGCGGTTTAGGCACTTGCCTGGCACGAGGACCTGGATTCAAACCCCAGCACCACGTACACAACTAAGTGTTGGAGCAACAAAGGCCATGTGAAAAACTAAATAAAGTTGTTTCTATCTTTCTCTGTCTCTCTCACTGTCCTTCTCTCTTATAAAAAAAAAAAAAGAAGAAGAAGAAGAACTCCATGGAGCTGGGCATGGAGGCACACACGTGGAATCTCAGCGTCTTAGGCGGTTGAGGCAGGAGGATCTCAAGTTTGAGGCCAGCCTGGGCAACATCATGAGACCCTATCTCAAAATAAAGTAAAAAGGGCTGGGGCTGGGCACAGGCGTGCACACCTGTAATACCAGCAGCTAGGGAAACTGAAGCTGGAGGAACCCAAGTTCAAAGCCAAAGGGATAAGACAGCTTAGTGAGGCCCTAAGCAACTTAGCAAGAAACTGTCTCCAAATAAAATATAAAATGGGATGTGGCTCAGTGGTAGATCCCTTGCCCAGCGTGCACAGGACCCTGGGCTCAATCCCCAGTACAAACAACAACAGCAAAAAACTCATGGGGTGGGATGGAGGGAATCTCGAGCAT
The DNA here is from genome assembly GCA_004027875.1 of Aplodontia rufa. Lineage (NCBI taxonomy): Eukaryota > Metazoa > Chordata > Mammalia > Rodentia > Aplodontiidae > Aplodontia > Aplodontia rufa. The sequence goes on along the minus strand of PVKS010014505.1, from coordinate 33,556 downwards.
TCTCTTTCTCCTTTTCCATCATTCTCTGTTCACTTTCTCTTTGCCGTTCTTTTTCCTTCTTTATTTCCTTTTCCTATTTTCAATTTGTCAGCCTCTCCTCCCCTGACCTCTGTGCCTGGTCTAGGATCTTCGCTCACCATTGCTCTTAACTGTGTTTTCTTTATTTAGAGGTTCCAAAGGAAATGAGGAATTTTGAAAAATGCTGCCAAATTAAGAAAGTCCAGGTAAAGAGGGAAAGTGGGTCTACGTGGGCATAAATTCTGGCCTTCCTGATGCTACACCCATGTGGCACCTGTGGTCCCAACCCCTATAGTTGCATAATGGTGTATAGGCACGTGTGTTTTGTGTTTTGTTTTATAGTATTATTTTCTCTAATTACTATAATTTTTTAATAGAGAGAGGGAAAGAGAGAATCAAGTTTATCCATTTTTTCATCTGGACTTTGTTTCTCTGACACTCAGTTCTATATGTGGTTCTGGGGTTTGAACCTGAATCTTCATATATGCCAGGCAAGTGCCCCAACTACTGAGCCACTGCTCCAGCCCCTATTTTTTCTTTCTTTCCTTTTTTCTTTTCTTTCTTTCTTTCTTTTTTTTTTTTTTTTTTTTTTGGTACCAGTAAATAAACCCAGGGTCTCTTAACCATTGAGCCACATTCCTCAATCCTTTTTATGTTTTTATTTTGAGACAGGGTTTCACAAAGTTGCTTTGGGCCTTGCTAAGTTTCTGAGGCTGGCTTTGAACTTGTGATCCTCTTGCCTCAGCCTCCCGAGTTGCTGGGATTACAGCGTGTGCCATGGTGCCCTGTCAGCCTCTATTTTTCTAATTATAAAACTATATGTATGACTACTTTTTCTTTTTTTTATTTAAAAGAGAGGGTCAGTTGGAGAGAGAGAGAGAGAGAAAGAATCAATTTTATATAGTTTTTCATGTGACTTTCGTTGCTCTGACACTTTGTTGTGTACATGGTGCTGGGGTTCAAACCCACATCCTTGCACATGCCAGGCAAGCACCATAACCACTGAGCAACCTCTCCAGCCCCTACTTTTTCTTTTTTATATTATTATCACTACACAAGAAATATGCTCCAGCCCCCTCTCTCTATTTAAGGAAAAAGCAAACAAACAAAAAACCCAAGCAATATGATGCAGAAACATCAGTATATACAAATAAGACAGGGAAAGTAGTATAGAAGAAAGAAGCGTGGACTTCAGGGTCACATGGGGCAATTACTTAGCCTCTCTGTGCCTCAGTTTCCTTATCTAAAAAGTAAGTATAATTAAGCTGGGCACAGTGGTGCATGCCTGTAATCCCAGTGGCTCAGGAGACTAAGAATACATCCCTATCCCTTTGCAAATTTTATTTTGAGACAGGGTCTTAATAAATTTCCCAGGCCAGTCTTGAACTTTTTATCTTCCTGAGAAGCTAGGATTACAGACATGTACCACTGCTTTTGACTTCTTCTCCTCTCTCTCCCACCCCCCACCCGTTGGCCAAGTTCAAAGCCAGCCTTAGCAATTGAGCGAGGCCCTAAGCAACTTAGCAAGACCCTGTCTCCAAATAAAAAATCAGGGGGCTGGAGCAGTGGCTCAGAGGTTAAAGCACTTGCCTGGCATGCACAAGGATCCAGGTTTGAACTCCACCACCACGTACACAACTGTCAGACAAATGAAGGCCAGATGAAAAGAAAATTGATTCTCTCCTCTTCTCTCTCTCTCTCTTAATTTCTTTCTCTCTCTCTCTCAAAATAAATGAATAAATAAATAAAAATTTAAAAAGGGAAAGGGTGAAAATAAAGGGAAAAGTTGTACCCAGTTCTGTAAGCCTTAGATAAGTGCTGTTAACCCTTTGGAATATATCCTGTCTCAGTTTTGCTATGTGTATATATTATAGAAATATGATCAGTTACATAACTTGGTATACAACATGGTCACATATACTATCTGAAATAATGGCTCATGCATGCATATGACTTATTAACAAGAAATCCAGGAGGTTGAGACCTCCCTGAGTTATTCAGAAACTTTGGGGGATTACACCAGGCCTGGAATAGTTCATGACTGCTGTTGCTTCCTATGACCACATGGTGGCGCTATTGAACTGGTCGTAACCAGTTTATGGACCTTGCTGGTGAACCATTCTTTTCGAAAACCATTAAATTCAGGTAGGAGGATACTCATCTTGAGATGCTAAGTTTGTGGGTCCTCAGTGTTTAGCAGCTTGTGGAACCTCGGGTGCTCTACCACTGAGATGCATCACTAGCCGTTTTCAAATTTTATTTTGAGACAAGGTCTCAATAAATTGTCCAAGCCAGCCTTGAACTTGTTATGGCCCTGAGTAGCTGGGATTACAGACATGTACCACTGCTTTTGGCCTCTTATCCTTTTTTTTTTCTTTAAAAGAGAGAGAGAGAGAGAGAGAGAGAGGATGGAGCATGGCTAGGCGGTTATGGTGCTTGCCTGGCAAACATGAGTACATGGGTTCAAACCCCAGCATCCAGGTACACAACTAAGTGTCAGAGCAACGAAAGCCATGTGAAACACTAAATAAAAATTGTTTGTCTCTCTCTCTCTCTCTCTCTCACACTCTTCCACTCTCTTTAAAAAAAATAAATAAAAGAGAGAGGGACAGTGTGACAGAGAGAGAGAAAAAAAGAGAGAATCAATTTTATTTAGTTTTTCATGTGGCCTTGTTTGCTCCAAGCATTGTTACTTGCGAGCCACTGCTCCTGGCCCTTTCCTCCCTTCTTACATGTGGGAAGACAAACCTCAGGATGGCTCTCCAATAAATTCTACCTCCTGGTATTCATGCCCTTGGTTAGTCACCTCACATAGTGAATCAGGATCGGTCTGTGTGACCAAAAGAATACAGCAGCCCCAAGACAGAGTCTTCCTAAGTGCCCAGGCTGGCATGAAAACTTAGGATCCAAGACTGGGGAGGTGGCTCAGTGGTTGTAGCGCTGGCCTGGCATGCTCAGGGACCCGGGTTCAAACCCCAGCACCACATATGCAACGAAGTGTCAGAGCAACAAAAGCCACGTGAAAAATTAAAATTGATTCTCTCTCTCTCTCTCTCTCTCTCTCACTGTCCCTCTTTCTTTAAAAACAAACAAACAAACTTGGGAATATGGACATGGGCCACTGGGCACAGTTTCTCATTCTTTTTTTTTTTTTTTTTGAAGAGATAGTGGAAGGGAAGGTGGGAGAATCAATTTTCTTTATTTATTTTAATCTGGCCTTTGTTTCTCCGACACTTTGTTGTGTATGTGGTGCTGGGGTTTGAACTTGGGTCCTTGCACATGCCAGGCAAGCGCTCCAACCTGAGCCACAGTCCCGCTCCTCCCGTTCTTTTTAGTGGTTGCAAGACATCCTATTATTTGTATTCATTCGTTCGTTTAGCAAATATTTACTGGGTCCTTGCTCTGGACCAGGGCTGAGTGGTCTCTGCCGGTCAGGAGCTGACATCTTGTTTCCTCGTAGCCCCTGATCATGGACATTCAGGCTGTCTCTTGTTTCTTGCATTGCAGGCAATGGTGCCATGACCCTTCTGTGCACCTGTGAATATATGCCTGCAGCATGGTTCCTGGAAGGGGTAGTGTTAGGCCAAAAGTTCATGCGCTTGATTTTTTTCTTCCTTTTTTTCTTTTTGTTTTTCCATGCTGGGAATTGAACCCAGGGCCCACAGCATCCTAAGCATGTGCCATGTGCTCTACCATTGAGTTATGGCCGGGTACTCCAGCCATAGCATCCTGATAGGTGCTACCCTCCCCTAACCGCTTGCTGCTAGTAAAGGGTGTGGTAAGGTGAGATTTTATCTCAATGTGCTGGTCAGCCCTGCTGCCTGGCCTGTCCATGTTCAGAAACTATTTTTAGCAAGTCCTTAACATTCTAAGTCTGCTGACATTCTAAGTCCTCTCTGTACCGTCCCAGGCAGGTAGGCGGACATCCTGGATGTGACTTCTCACGATGCCTGGCTTAGACAGCTGGCATATCAGTGCCCATTATATAGGCAAAGAAACCTTTGAGAGCAAATGACAAGGTCTGAAGTCAGACCCCATGTGTCTGTCATCGCATTCTACGTCCATGTCCTTACATTGTCATTCTAAGAACATCAGCAGAAGTAATTAGTACACTATTGTCTCCAGAAGACCTTGCATATGCCAGGGAGGAAAAAAGTGCTTTACAGGTTTTAAATCTTTCAGTATCCTGCGAGGGTAGATATGACTTTACTCCCATTTTAAAAATGAGGCAGTCGGGGATGTAGCTCAGTGGTAGAGCACTTGCTTAGCATGTGTGAGACCCTGGCTCAATCTCCAATGCGGAAAAAAAAAGTTCATGGAGGAAGTCTTGGCCAAGGTCATAGAGCAGGAATGTTAAACCAAGGGACTGGAGCAGTGACTCAGCAGTTATGGCATTTGCCTGGTACGTACGAGGATGTGGGTTCGAACGCCAGCACCACATACACCGTTAAGTGTTGGAGCAACGAAAGCCACAGGAAAAACTAAATAAAATTGATTCTTTTTCTCTCTCTTTCTCCCTCCAAGTAGCTGGAATTACAGGCATGTGCCCCTGTGCCTAGCCAATTTAACCATTTTAAAAAATTTTATTTATTTATTTTCCTATATTGTTCCTAAAAAATTAGAAACAATGATTTTGCATCTGTTGAAGGTAAATGGATGTCATTGGAAGAAATGCTGAGCAAAGTTAGCCAAAACCAGAGAGTCAGTGGCCAAATGGTTTCACTCATTTGTGGAGGCTGGACCTAAACCCAGGCTTGGGATTAAGGTAGACAAACTCATGAATTAGATCCATAGAACAAAAATGCAAAATGTTAATATTTATGAGATACAGTTGCAAGATATTTCTTAAGATATTTGAATAAGCTATGCTGCACACCTGTACAAAGATGTAAATGTTTAATCCTATTGTCAAATATTTTGAAGAATAACAAGGGACGGTAGGAAAGGAGGAGAAGGGAAAATGTTGGGACTAGATAAAGCAAGGTACATTCCAAGCATTTATAAATGTCACTGTATATACTAATATATATATATATATATAATGTTCTTCATAGGTATAAGAATTATGTCACTGTATTTGAGTTTTTTAGGAACAGTACAGGACCCAGAAGAAAGGCAAGGGGTCAGGGGATGGGAAGAGGAAAGTAGAGGGGTGGGGGGTGGCGGATATTGAACAAACTGTATTGCTGATTTTTGTGGCTAGGAATATGTAACAACGCATCCAATCATTATCTAAAGCTATAATACACTAATAAGAAAAATAAATAAATAAACAATTTTAAAATGGTTAAATTGGCTAGGCACAGTGGCACATGCCTGTAATCCCAGCTACTTGGAAGGTCAAGGAAGACCACAAGTTGAAGGCCAGTCTGGGCAACCTAGAAAGACTCCATCTCAAAGGAAAAACTAAAAAGGAGTGGGGGTGTAATAGTGGTTCACTCTTTGCCCAGTTTGCAGCGCGCCCTGATTCGATCACCAGTGCCACACACACACACAGAGGCAGGCTTGGTTTAATAAATGGACCAGAGAGCTAAATAGTCACTCCTCAACAGAGGACATTGAGCAAGCCAATGAATACATGAGAAAGTGTTCTAAATCACTGGCAATCAGAGAAATGCAAATCAAAACTACATTAAGATTTCACCTCACTGCAGTCAGTCTGGCAGAGATGAAGAATACAAACAATAACAAATGCTGGAGGGGTTGTGGGGAGATGGGAACACTAGCACACTGTTGGTGGAATTGCAGACTGGGATAGCCACTCTGGAAAGCAGTGTGGAGACTCCTCAAAAAAATTAGGGTTGGATCCACTGTATGACCAAGCTATTCCACTCAGCTACTAGAAACAATGACTTTGCATTTGTTGAAGGTAAGTGGATGGCATTGGAAGTAGCTGAGTGGAACTCCATTGTATATATTTACCAGAGCTTTCAGATCCATTCATCCAGTGAGGGGCATCTGGGTTGGTTCCATAGTTTAGCTATTGTAAATTGAGCTGCTAGGAACATAGATTTTGCTGTGTTGCTGTAATGTTCTGATTCTAACTCCTTTGGGAAAATACCCAGAAAAGGAATAGCTTGGTCATACAGTGGATCCATACAGCGGTCCATTTATTGATTGGATTGTTTGTGTTTTTGTTACTGACTCTTTTGAGTTCTTTGTAAATTTTGAATATTAGTCCCCTGTCAGAGGGATCGCAGGCCATGATTCTCTCCATGATTCTGTAGGTTGTCTCTTGACTGTTTTGACTATTTCCTTGGCTGTACAGAAACTTTTTAGTTTAATGGCATCCCACTTATTTTTTTTTAACTTTTTTTTTAGAGAAACAACTTTATTTAGTTTTTCACATGGCCTTAGTTGCTCCAACACTTACTTGTGTACGTGGTGCTGGGGTTTGAACCCGGATCCTCGTGCATGCCAGGCAAGCGCCAAAACTGCTGAGCCACCACTCCAGTCCCCCACTTATTGATTTTTAACTGTAGTTCTCTCACTTTTGGAGTCTTGTTGAGGAAGTCATTGCCAACTCCCATATGCTGGAGTGTTGGTCCTAATTTTTCTTCTAGAAGTTTTATAGTAGCTGGTTTAATTCCTAATTCCTTGATCCATTTAGATTTGACTTTTGTGCAAGATGAGAGAAAAGGATCTAATTTCAATTTTCTGCAAGTGGCTGTCCAGTTTGTCCAGCACCATTTGTTGAGTAGGCTGTCTCTCTTCCCTGTTATATTTGACTCCCTTTGTCAAAGATCAGATGTTTAAAGATTTGTGGGTTTGTCTCAGAGTCTTCTATTCTATTTCATTGGTCTTCATTCCTATGTTGATACCAGTCCATGCTGTTTTTAATACTACAGCTCTATAGTATAATTTTAGATCTGGTATTGCAAAAACCACCTATTTTGTCTTTCTTGCTTAGTAATGTTTTGAGTATTCTGGGTTTCTTGTTGTTCCATATGAATTTGAGAATTGCTTTTTCTATATCTGCAAAGAATGACATTGGATTCTTGATGGGGATTGCATTGAATCTGTACAGTGCTTTTGGCAGAATGGCCATTTTAATTGTATTAATTCTGCCTAACCAAGAGCATGGAACATCTTTCCATCTTAAGTCTTCTGCAATTTCCTTTTCTTTTTCTTTTCTTTCTTTCTTTTTTCTTTTTTTTTTTTAAGAAAGAGGGGACAGTGAGAGAGAGACAGAATCAATTTTTATTGAATTTTTCACATGGCTTTGGTTGCTCTGAGACTTTGTTGCATAGGTGGTGCTGGGGTTTGAAGTCGCCATACTTTTGCATGCTGGGCAAGCGCTGTAACTGCTGAGCCACTGCTCCAGCCCCGTCTTCTGCAATTTCTGTTTACAGTGTTTGATAATTTTCCTTGTAGTGGTTATTTACTTCTCTTGTTAGAATAATTCCCACATATTTTATTCTTTTAGAGGATATTGTGAATGGGATTGATTTCCTAATTTCTTCTTCTGGGGGCTAGAGTGGTGGCTCAGTGGTTATGGTGCTTGCCTGGAATGTTCGAGTACGCAGGTTCGAATCCCAGCACCACGTACACTACAAAGTGTCAGAAAGCCACATGAAAAACTAAAAATAAAATTGATTCTGTCTCTCTCTCTCTCTCTCACTCACTGTCCCTCTCTCTTTAAAAAATAACAATAATAATAATTTCTTCTTCTTCCCTAATATTGTTGGCATATAGGAAAGCTATTGATTTATGGGTGTTGATCTTGTAGCCTGCTACTTTGCCAAATCTGTTTATTAGCTCTAGCAGTTTTCTGGTGGAGTTTTTTTTTTTTTATGTTCCAGATATAGGATCATGTTATCAGCAAAAAGGGATAGTTTGACTTCCTCCCTTCCTATTCTTATCCCTTTGATTCTTCCTCTTGCCTGATTGCTCCAGCCAGGGTCTTGAGGAGTATATTGAATAAAAGTGGTAAAAGTGGGCAGCCTTATCTTGTTCCCGAGTTCAGGGAAATGCTTTCAACCTTTCTCCATTTGGTATTATAGTAGCTGAGAGTTTGGCATATATGACTTTTACAAAGTTAAGATAAGTTCCTTTGATCCCTATTTTCTCTAGAATTTTGATCATAAATGGGTGCTGGATTTTATCAAAGGCCTTTTCTGCATCAGTTAAGATGATCATATGATTTTTGTCATTAATTCTGTTTAAGTGATGAATCACATTTATTGATTTGTGTATGTTGAACCAGCCTTGCATCCCTGGAATGAAGCCCACTTGATCATGATGAATTATTTTCTTGATATGTTTTTGAATGCAGTTTGCAAGAACCTTATTAAGGATTTTTGTGTTGATATTCATGGGGGATATTTGTCTGTAGTTTTCTTTTTTTGATGTGTCTTTTTGGGTTTTGGTATCAGAGTTATGGTTGCTTCATAAAAAGTGTTTGGTAGAGTTCCCTCTTTTTCATTTTCTTGGAGCTTAATAAGGAGAGGTGTTAGCTCTTCTTCAAAGGTGTGGTAAAACTCCGCAGAGAATCCATCAGGTGCTGGGCTTTTCTTCTTAGGAAGACGTTTAATTGCTGTATGGATTTTGGTGCCTGTTATTGGGCTGTTTCGGATTTCAATTTCATCCTGTGTCAATTTGGGGATGTTGTATGTGTCTAGAAATTTGTCCATGTCATCCAGATTATCTGATTTGGAGGAGTACAGGTTTTCAAAAGAGGGTCAGTAGTGATCACCCTCTTTTCGTTGATGATTTTGTTGATTTGCTTTGATTCTCTCATTCTTTTAGTTAGATTAGCTAGGGGTCTGTCAATTTGATTTTTTTTTTTAAAGAACCAGCTCTTTGTTTCATTGATTTTTATTTTTTGTTTATTTTTGTTGTTGTTGTTCTCAATTTCATTGATTTCAGTTTTGATCTTAATTATTTCCTGTCTTCTGCTGGCGTTGGGATTAGACTGTTTTTCTTTTTGTAGAGATTTGAGTTGGGATCTCTCCTGATTCATAATGTGGATCCTCAGTGCAATAAATTTTCCTCTTAAGAATGCTTTCATGCTGTCCCAGAGGTTTCAATATGTTGTGTGTTCATTTTCATTCTCTTCCAAGAATTCCTTAATTACTGTTCTCATGTCTTCTTGGATCCATTCTTCATTTAATAGGGTGTTACTCAATCTCCACATATATATGTGTTTTGGGCCATGGTTTTTGCTATTAATTATTAGGATCATGGCATCATGGTCTGATAGGATGCATGGAAGAATATCTACTTTTTTATATTTGTTGAGATTTCCTTTGTGAACTAGAATATGATCTATTTTGGAGAAGGATCCATGTGCTGCTGAGAAGAAGGTATACTCTGCCAATTTGGGGTGGAATATTCTGTAGATGTCTGTTAAGTCTGTTTGATTTATAGTATTGTTTAGACTGGAGATCTCTTTATTATTTTTTTGCTTTGATGATCTGTCCACTGGTGGTAGAGGAGTGTTAAAGTCTCCTAGTACTATTGTGTTGAGGTCCACAAGTGGTTTTATATCTTGGAGTAATTTTTCCACATAGTTGGGAGCATTGGTTTTGGAGAGTATATATTTACTATGGTTATTTCTTCCTGTTGTAGTGTTTCCTTTACTAGGATGTACTGGCCTTCTTTATGTCTTTTGATTAATTTATGTTTGAAATCCACTTTATTGAATATAAGAATTGCAACTCCAGCTTGCTTTCTTGGGATGTATGCCTGGTAGATATTTCCCCGCTCCTTTCACCCTTAATCTGTGGGTGTCATTGGCTGTAAGGTGAGTTTCCTGTAAATAGCATATTATTGGGTTTTATTTTTTGATACAGTCTGTTAGTCTGTGTATTTTGATTGGTATGTTGCGACCATTCACATTCAGCATTAGAATTGTTATGTGGTGGGGCTGGAGCAGTGGCTTGGTGGTTATGGCACTTGCCTGGCATGCACAAGTACATTGGTTCAAATCCTAGCACCCATGTACACAAATAAGTGTCAGAGCAATGAAAGCCATGTGAAAAAACTCAATAAAAAATGATTCTCTTTCTCTCTCTCGCTCTCTCTCACTGTCCTCTCTTAAAAAAAAAAAAAAGAATGTCATGTGGTTGTGGTTCATATTCATTGTGTTGTTTTTTTTGTGTGAGAGAGACAGAGAAAGAGAGAGAAACGACTTTATTTAGTTTTTCACATGGCCTTAGTTGCTCCAACACTTAGTTGTGTACGTGGTGCTGGGGTTTGAACCCGGGTCCTCGTGCTTGCCAGATAAGCGCTGAAACTGCTGAGCCACCGCTCCAGCTCCTCATTGTGTTTTATAAGTAAGTTCTGTGCTACCTTATTGTCTATTGATAACATGTACATTTATTGAATTTCCTCTGTTTGTGGGTTTTGAGGAATGTTAGCTTGCTCTTCTATCTGGATTTTATCTTTGAGAATTCTTTGTAATGCTGGCTTTCTGTTCACGAATGCTGCAAGTTCATTCTTATCATGAAAGGTTCTTATTTCCCCCTCAAATTTGAAGCTGAGTTTTGCTGGGTGTAGTATTCTTGGCTGCATGTTGTGTTCATTAGGCACTGAAAGATCTCCTTCCACGATCTTCTCACTTCCAGAGTCTGAGCTGAAAAGTCAGGTGTGATTCTTACTGGTTTGCCTCTGAATGTGATTTGGCGTTTCTGCCTTGCCACTTTCAGTGTTCTTTCCTTGATTTCCCTGCTGTACATTTTGAATATGATGTGTCTTGGTGAGCTTCTCATCTGATTAGGCCTATTGGGTGTCCTATAAGCTTCCAGGATGAGCATATCTGACTCCATTTTTGTATGGGCAGAATTTTCTTTAGCAATTTCCTTGAGAATGTTCCTTATCCCATTTGTTTGTGTTTCTATTTCTTCCTGCATCCCAATTACTCTTATATTGTTTCTTCTCATTTCATCCCAGACATTTAAAAAATTCTGTTTGTGTTCTGTGAATTATTTTTCTTTTTTTGTCATCGTGAGCTCTAGCTTACTCAGCCTGTTCTCATTGTCAGAAGTTCCTTCTTCAAGAGCTGAGGTTCTGTTTTCTATAGTAGTTAGTCTATTATTAAATTCTTTTTTTTTTTTTTTTTAGAGAGAGGGACAGTGAGAGAGACAGAGAAAGAGAGGAACAACTCTATTGAGTTTTCCACATGGCCTTTGTTGCTCCAACACTCAGTTGCGTACGTGGTGCTAGGGTTTGAACCCGGGTCCTCGTGCTTGCCAGGCAAGTGCCAAAACCACTGAGCCACCTCTCCAGCCCCTATTATTAAATTCTTCCGTGGTTCCTCTCATGTCACTGACTGCAGATTTTAGCTCTGTTACTTTGTTTTTGAGTACGTCTATTTCTTTGATAATAGAGTTTCAACTCTTGAGTTTTCTCACTTAGTCCCTTCATTATATCTTCTTTTAGCTCATTGTTCCTTTTAGTAATCAGATCATTGATAATACTTTCAAGGTTTTAATCTCAACCCCTATCCGTGGCATCCTTTTTAGGAGAGTTTTGGGTTTGAAGTGGACCTCTCCTTGTTTGATTCTTCATTTTTGAAGAGCTTCTTCTGGATCTCTGAATTGAGATTTCTTGTGGGGAATGTAGGCAGTTCTCCGGGTGGTTTTTCCTTGCAAGTCAAAGGGTCAGATCAGCCGCCAACTCTTTGATGATATCACCTTTCTCCAGATGGTGTTTCTGCTTGGGTCCTCGTGTTGCTCTACCTTTTGGTTCCAGGCTCAAGGTTGCAAATCTGAACCTACTGGAATGCAGGGTGTCAGGTAGGTGATGCTGCTCCAGGTGGGGAAACCACTCCTGGTTGGAACTGAGCAGGAGGTGCTCTGGGTGGGGGTCTTACTGGTCGTGTCCTGAGCACCTTCTGGCCCAATTTAGCCTTTTTTTTTTTTTTTTAATAAAGAGAG